>VZRH01007748.1:1105264-1117917 GCA_013397555.1 Urocynchramus pylzowi | reverse complement strand
GTTTTTTGTTTACTTTTTGGTTTTGTTTGTTTTATTTATTGAGGAAATAACATGTAAATAGAGCATGGGATAGCATACAAGACTGCAGTTTTGTTAATATTTAATTTTGAAATTACAATCCTTTTATGCAATATGCTACACTACTTTTTCTTGCTACAATTTCTTGTTTCCAGAGCTTTCAATTTAATAGAGAAGCTATACAATGGTATTTTATTCATGCAAATATTTTATTCAACTATCACTATGAATAAAAAATATTAATCATAATAATAAACTATAGATTAACCAAAAATAAAGAGGAAAGCCCTTTCAAATGATCATAAAACTAATTTTACAACATTAAACTTAATTTCAATGGAAGATAATGACAAAATATTTGTTATATATAGGTCTCTACAGACGTAGTAGAAGTGGCAAGTCCCAAGTGTTTCACACAGTCTTGAGTCAGCAATTGTTCTTGCAAGTAACATAACAGCTTTTCTCCTTAATCACTCCAACACCTTCCTGAAAAAAACTTAGAAAGCTCAGGATTTACTGTAACTAATAAATGGGATAATTACTATATCACAACCAATTTCATAGATTGATCTTCACTGATTTAGAAACCTTGGTAATTGTGAGGGTGGGAGGATTGACACTTGTACTATTTCTGGAGAAACAACTACTTTCAGTGCGGAGCTCTGCTTTCTGGGTGACTGGTGAAGTCTGCTTCAGATCCTCCTGAAGAAATTGCAGCATGGAAGAGATGCAAATTAAATCCTGCCAAATGTTGCTCTGCCATGCTAGCTCAGAAAGTAGTTCCATAGCAACCATTTCCCTGTCAACCCTTACAGTCCATGCTGAAGAAGCTTTTCCAGATGCTGAAAAAACAGCATTGTTGCAATCAGAATAGCAAATACTTTTAAAATAACAATATTCAGCAGCTGCAACATAAAGGCATCTAGTAACACAGAAGTTTTTGTCCTCTCAGGCTTCCCCATTACTTTAGAACAAATGGCAACCAGGGAAACAAACAGGACAAATGTAAAAGTTTTGTGATGGTAGCTGGTGCACTCCTGTTTTATCCCTTTGGGTACATCTTGGTGTGATGCTGCAAACACTCTATCTATACGGGTATTTGTATTCTGACATCATCATTGGAAACCTAAGGAGATGGTAGGATCATCTCTTACCTTCAGCAGAGAACCATGCTGAATAAACCCCTTATGTTAATATGCAAAACATTTAACAATTGAGACAGGCAGTTCAGAGAACTGCTGCTACTTTCTTTGGGTTCATTTTTGCTGATCAGTTGAAGGAAACAAGTTTCTGATACTTCTACCACATGGCTCTTCAGTAACTTTTTTATAAAAGAAAGAGATGAAAGAGACTCTTCTCAGTTCAGTGAGACTTATGTCACTCATTACTATTTAATTTAGACTTTAGGTCTTTATCCTCCATATTTGACTGATGCTTTGTCAAATCACTAGAGAAAAAACTCTTTAAATTATTTATATCAGTGCATGCAAGAACATATTCCACTAAAACTAAAAATATGGTAATGCAAGAAAATCTTTTAGCTCATTACATAATACTTAAATTGTTAAATTATAACAGTATGGAATAAGATATGAAGTACTGATGAATGATCATTTTATTATAACCTGTTCCATATAGATTTTTCACTACAATATTCCACCAAAGTATTTTAAACATTTTCAGCATCAAAAGCCATCAAAATATGAAGAATGAATAATCGCACCTCTCCCATGTAATTTACATAAAAAGTGTGTAGGGTGGGATTTGCATATTCCATTCAAACAGTAATGATTAAACAAAAAATCTTGGCACTGTTTGTGAACACTTTGGGAAAGAGCATCTTAAACTTAGGCCTCTTTCTGTGAAGTGAAAGGATTCTTTCTGTATATGTCCTATGCTTAACTTTGCTCTGAAAGATGAGATACTTGTTATAAGTTATACATCCAACCCCTTTCTCACCAAATTTTGAAATTCTGCTGCAATGGATGCCAGCTTGTTAAGAAAGTTTCTACTGTGTCAAAATATTTTTTCTTTATGTGCATGATAGCTTTTACTCTACTGCTTTTTTTACCCACCAGTGTGTGGCAACTGAACATTTGTGCAATTTAATGTTTCAGTTGCTATTAAAAGCTTTTCTATAAAGTTCATTATAAAGACTAAAATGAAATTTAGATAAGTTAATTTCATTATTCTGTAATATTTCTTATATAAGTCCAGCCAACTGAAAGCATGCAGCCTTCTCTGAAAAACAGAATAGAGATGATATTCTGAGCTAGATATAAAACATGTATTTTTAGATAATTCTCTATACTTTAAAACATTAATATAGATATAAATGTATATTTATATAAATATATACATTTACATAGTATTTATATGTATGTTTAATTATTTGAGTCTCTTCTCAGCTGCAGGTATTCCAGACAAACTGTTCCCTCAAACCATGGATTTCATGGGATTATATTTACAACCCATACTTTTGAGTAGCCCTCTGGTTGCATAAACACAATACTGAACTGTATACTTTGTACTTGGTGTTCCATAAAAAATAAGATTTTGTACCAATGTTATTTTTTGTCATATACTAATACCAGAATTTTACTATCTCATTTTCCTTGGGGTCTCTACATGGCAATGCACTCCACTGACCTGTGTATACAAGGAGTAGTGATTCATCTTAGATTGGTGTCACACAGCGTTCTAGTTAGAGCAGAATACTTAAGTTGGCCACCTCCAGCATGATTCAAAACAGAAATCATGTATATAACATACTTCCATTTCTTACTAAAATGCAAGCAATTGCATTTAGCTGTGCAAAGAATAACTAGTCATAAACAGATGTACTGGTTCTTGACTCTATTGAAATAAAAAAGCAAAAATTCCTACTGTTATCATCAGAATAAGATTAGACTTCAAAATAGTAAAAGGCATGGATAATAGCTGCTTCTTTTCCTTAAATAACTCAACTCTGTATTAATCTCTGCAGAAATATTATTTTGCCTTCAAAACTTACCCAAAAATTTCAGGATGCTAGAATGAAGTTACAAATAGCTAAGTATGGCATTACAAAAGAAACTTGTTTCACTTTCATTCTGGAGGACTTTAAGTTTGTTTCTGCACTGCACAGAGTGAGATGGAAAATATTATGTATTAGTCTTTAGGATTGCAAAAACACAGGCAGGGAGATGAATACTGTAGTCAAAAACTACAGGACAGTTCTGAAGTTGCATCACTGAGTACTTGTTACATTTGCTACACAATCTAAAATGTAATCTTTTTGTTTTCTGCAAAGATGTAATAAAGTTTTAGCTATAGAATCAACCTTCCTCTTCTCAACAGGGAAGATCATTTACACATTCTATAGAAAGGTCCTATCACAGAAGATATATGGTGCAAGTTTATTAGCAGTTTGGTGCCTATAAAACCTTTGATTCTTTGATTAAAGAGGCTGAAAGACATGTTCTTGCTAAGAAGGAGCAACTTCAGGAAAAGAAGGAATAATTGAAAGACCCATTGGAAGGATCTGGACGTCCTCTTTCTGCCTCTTGAAAAATCTAAGACCATAGAGTATTTGACTTTAAAATTTTTGTATGTCTACTCCTTGCTTTCCAGGAACCATACTTCAGACACCTGGATTTGATTTGTAGAATTGACAAGTAGAAGAATAAAGAGGGTTTGGTTTGGTTTGATTTCTGTCTGGAAACTACATTTTCTGTATTTTTAACTGAAATATTTGTTTTATTTTACTGAAAAAAGTGTACTTTCGTTCTAGGCAATTTTAAAGCGTTTAATTTAAAGATCTTAAGAACAGTTTCTAAAGTCTTTCAATTAGACCCCTCATAAAAATTGTATAAGTCAGCAGGAGCTGAACACAAAAAACAAATAAAATTAAGTAAGCTGAACAGTCAGGCCTCAGAATAAAATTACCAGCTTCTAATTAATCACTAAATTATTAAAATAATTATCAGGATTAGGTTACAGTTAGAAATCTAATACAAAGTCTCCCTCTGTGACCTTTCTCTATCTGCAAGACAGGTTTAATAGCATAAACTGTGTAAAATTAACTGATGGACATTTATGAGGTGATCTGATATAACATGAGGCCACTATAAAAAAGCACAGATTATAAAGATATAAACCAAAATACTCTTAATGAAATGTTCCTAGAGACCACTGATTAGGTATTTTACCTTTTAAAATTGTACACATATATAAAATGGATTTAAGATATCTTCCCTTCCTCCTTCCCTCTGCTTCCTCATCTACTGCCAGGGCTCACACTCCTTTCAGTTGTACCAGTACAAATGACTCTGTGGCTGCTCTCAGGTTATTGTGATGACCTAAATACAAATAAAACTAAGAGGAAAAAAATCCACCAAACCAAACCAAAACCAAACCCACCACAAATGCATTTTTTACTGGTTTTAATATTTACTATTATAGTGATCTGATTAATAAAATGAAACCAAAGTGCAACTGAGGGAACATTGAACTGTGGCACAGGACACGAATAAACAGATGGAACTTCTTTAATCTGGTTCTGATGCAACAGCAAGTGTTCATGTAGTTCTATTTCAAGATATCCACCCTGCATATTTGATTAAATCAGATCTAAGGAAAAAATATACGATTCTGTAGTAAAAGATCATAATCATGAATGTAAGTGTAGTTTTTGTTGATTGGGATATATGCCATTTCCTATTTTGTTAAAAAAGCAAATGAAAATTTAAGATTTATGTGTCATCATACTAGCATGAAGAGCATTTATTGGCAGAAATAGAACAGATAATCCAAAACTAATATTAATATTAATAAGGCTATGCTGTTGGTCACCATTCTTGGGAATGGAAGAACAGAACAGTATCCAAACACAGAAATTTTCCCACAAATCCAGTGGTATCATCAGAACAAGACTGGTATCACAGACTCAAAAATCCTGAATATCATTACTTTATCCTAGTTTTTCTAGCCCCGCAACTCCATTTGAACAGTCTGTTTTCAAAAACACTAGTCATTCTTGCAAATAACACTACACACAAGTAAAAGGAGCCAAAATGTTACCAGCTTTAATAATTAGGCTCAGGTATCCTTCTTAAAGGACACTTGGATTTATATTTCTTACCCTGCTCTTGCCTTAGAAGAGAAGGAAACTGCAGTCAAAGGAGTGCAGGCAGATCCAAGGGCCTAGAAGGGCTTTTTAATCTCTAATGTTAGATGTTATCTGTTTGTCCAATATTACATCTTTATGGCTTTCTAGACATTTCTATAGTTGTGTAATTTCTTGAAACTCCTCTTGAAACTGCTCTTCACATTGACCATTTTAAATTACCATAATAAACCAAATGTTAATAGGAGGAAAGAACATAGATATATTTAAGCACTCAGAGACAGTAAAACAGCAAAGACAAACAAATGAAGAAATTGGGGGTTAAGGAATCAATCTTTTGTTTCTTTAACTACAAAATGACATATTACCTTTCTGATATTATTGGTGCATGAACACGTGTGCACTCCCACACCAAACCTTGGAGAAGACTTTTTTGTTGCAAGACTTAAGTCAATATTGACTTTCCTAGAACATGTGGATTTTATATTTCAATTTTACATACCCCCAAAATGTGAAAGGCAAAGCCCAACATTAAGAATGATGAGTAAATGTATACTAGAGCTTAAATTTCAAGAAACCTTTAGAAATGTAAAGAAGCATTGTGGCATTCAACAAGAAGTGCAAAGCCCTGCAGCTGGGATAGAACAACCCCCTGTACCAGTAAAGGCTGGGAAGTGACTGTCTGAGTAACAGTCCTGCTCCCTTGAGGGTTATGGTGATCACCATGTTGTAAAACAGCCAGTAGTGCTCCTGTCACAAGGAAAGCAAAATTGCATCCTGGGCTGTGTTAAAAAGAATGTGGCCAGCAAGTAAAGGAAAAAGATTGTCCTTTAATAAGAAATGGTGAGGCTATATGTGGAATACAATGTCCTGTTTCCTAACCACACCTCAAGAAATATATTGAGAAGCTGGAAAGATGTTCTGGTTGATGGTTACCAAATAGTTGTCAGATAAATTAATTACTATTCTTTATATTGCCTCTGGGTTCTGGCATTCAATAGCTGGCAGGAGATCTGTGAGGTATTAGATACTTTTTTTCTCATTAGTTTTTTTTTAAGTTAAAGTGAAAACAGATAAGCCTGTTCACTTCAGTCACTTTTAGAACCTGATTCTACATGACAAGTACTGTTAAAAGCCTTCTAGTCATTTGAATCACATGAAAGCTATAGGCCAAAGCACTTTGTATATTGTCAATAGACTAATCATACTAATCTTAAACATTTCTGGCTTTCCTGCATGAAAAGGGGATATTCCTCAGTAAGCTACATCAATATCAAAGCCTTCAAGAAGAATTAAACTGACCCAAGTTTAGAAAGGTTTTAGTGTGTTGACTGTAGGATCTAAAGCTGTTTAGAGGTGTTTTTACTTTTATCATTTAGTTAAGATAAACCGAACATGAATGTAAATCTCAGATGTCTTTATGAATACAGCTGTAAATTTACCTTCTCTGGCCAGAGAACTATAACAAGGATGTACTGAAAAATACACATGTATGTATAAATACTGCACATGGTAAAGATGTTGTTTTAAGTTAAAGGAATGTTAAAACTATAATAGAATGAATTAAATCTGTTAACACATTTAAAGTTGTACCATTATTTTTGTGCCTCACTTTCTTTACCTGTAAAACACCTCTGTTTCAGAAGCACAGGGAGGTCTTATTCATTAAGCAGCAGTATGTTATGACATTTTCAAAAGAAAGGTAATGCAGAATTATAAAATAATAGGCTCATATATCTAATTTCATAGAATCACAGAATAATTTACTTTGGAAGAGACCTCTGGAGATCATTTCATGCAGTTCCCTGCCCCAACATGGATAACTTTTTTTCTACTATCCAGCTGAAATTTTCTTTATTGCAAATTGTGACTGCTGCCTTTTTGCTTTGCACTTTGCAGTGGTTGCACACCACTGAAAAGTGTCTGGCTCTGTCTCCTCCATGATACCCCTTTAGGCACTGGAAGACGGCAGTTAGATCTCAATTAGCTTTCTCTTGCCTAGACTAACCCAACCAATAAAATAAACAGAAGGTTCTGGAATAAACTCACAAACTAAATGAGATGGTGAGAGTTTAAAAGGACTGCAGAGTGGTTAATGGTACAGAAACCATTCATTAAATGATTAGTAGTAACAACTGGCCCAAAGACCTGATGACCAGGAAAAGTAATAACTTTCCAGACATTTTAGAACAATAGTTACTACATCCCTAGTTGGTAACAACATTGAAACTTAAAAAAAAACCCTTACTAAAACAAAAACTAAGATGAGCATTGGACAGGATATAGATTTAACACTTTTTGCTAAGAAGAAATGAATAGTTTGAATAGTTATTTAAATTCTTGATATATAAATAAAGGTGTAGGCAGCTGGAGAAATATGTGATATTATAAGCTGCACCTTAACTGGAAGGTGTTTCTTTAGGAGGTCTTGAAAATGGCTTTTTCATGGTTCTTCATAAAAATATAGCATTTATTGGAGAATAGGTTAAACATTTCTATGAAAAAAAACCTCACACACATTTAAAGTTAGAAATAAATAGGAGTAAACAGTAAGTACAGTTAGAACCAAATACTTGACCCACTAAATCTGTGACTTAGATAGGTTGACTTAAATGGGAATTTGTAAACAAAGAACTTAATTATTTAACAACTTCACCAAGTATTTTAAGGTATTCTGAAACAAATACTCACCAAATATGACTCAGGTACTAATTTTATTGCTGAGCAACTGTAAATAATTCCATGCAGATACACAGTATTTCTTCTTGGTAGGTCCTAGGTAGGCCATGGAAGTTTCTACTGGTTTAGTGAAATTTTATATGTATGGTATGATATGGAAGACCTGAATCAAATGATTTTAATATAACATTAAATCAGATCAAACCCAACTACTTTAAAAACCCAATTGAAAATAGAAGGCAGTAAATTTTATCTAGATAATATCTTAGAGGCTTATCATGTTATACCACCAATTTCATAACCTGCAGGTAAGAATGTGGGTATAAGTAAAGACATTTCTTAGCTGATATGAAAATACTGGTTTAAAAATAAAAACTTAGAAAAAACATTCTAACATGTTTGTGCGCATTATCTGTTAGTCTGTGCAAGGATGGAATAGTTTTGACTTCCTTACAGAAATAACAGCAGTATAAAAGGCTGCCACTTTATAATGAAATATACATGGGTACAGAATTAATTATTAAAACAGAGAAAACATGCTTCACTCTTAGAGAGAACTGACTTTTACATTCTAAGGCTTATCAGCAAACCTCTTTGATAAAATAAAAGATTAAGAGAAACAGCACAATTCTAGCAGTTCCAATGTGTATTTGCTATCTTTAAATTTTCATTGAATAACCCAATGCTCACCAGTAATTGGAATTTTGAATTACAGCTAGTGCAAACCTAAAAATTAAGTCACTTCTTGAAAGATATTTTTGAAAGATTATTCTAACCTAATAGTCAACATATTAGATGATATCACCACATTTTCAACATATGCTGAAAAAACCTAGATTAATAATCTAGGATTCTTAATGCATAAATAAACATATTCCTGGGGAAAAGGCATGGGGCTGAAGCTCCTGCTCTCTGTGATTCTTATTACTGATGGTTTCTAGTTTTATCTAACCAGTGCATCAGAAAGTGGAATAGATTATCATGGCATGACCCTTTCAACTGAAATATTCTATTCTATTCTATTCTATTCTATTCTAGTGAGCATTTGAAGTCAACTTAATGCAATGTCAGTCAGATGGTTTAACTCACCTCTGAGGTGGTCAATCCATCTAAGTTTGACTTTCCATACCCTTGAAAACAAACTGTTGTCCTAATTAGCTGCAACTCTGTACACAAGAACACATTAACATAACCTTGTTTTCTGCTGTCATGAATGTCTGGAGACAAGAGATCACTGATGGACTGATGTCAAGAGCTATGTGAACAGGAAGTTGCATTTAATTTGTCTTTCCACACTTGTTACACATAGCTTAAGGACTTCTATTGAAGGTGGACTGAATTTTATGACCTTCTTTTATTATCTCACAGAAATAATAGATCAAATTAATCACAGTTGATGATAAATACATTGCAAATAATATGCTATGCATTTCCAATCTAATTTGTGAAGGAATTTTTTTTAATACGTTCAAGTTAAAAGATTAATAAAAATCCAAGTATAAGTTCAAAAAAGATCAAGGTTTTTCTTTATCAGATAAATTTTATCTAATTTCTTTTTTTCCCCATTTTCGGAAAGGTTTGTAGTATCATGACTCTGGCTATATGCTTCTTATAGTCCATCAAAAAGGAATAGGACAAATTCAGTGATATTACTGAAAATTTCTAGACAGTTCCCAACCTCTTCAGAAAAGCATCAAAGCATATAAGGGATGAAAAACAGTAAAGCAGAAAGCAGACATAAAATACAGATCTAATTCTAGAAAACAAAAATGCATCTTTCCTCATCTCTAGCTTAAGCTGGAATTTCCCACCTAAATTAGAAAACTGGCAACTATTATTTGAGCTCAAAATGAAACAACCCCTGAGAGCTGTATGACAGCAACAATTTTAAACAGGAAAGTTTATTTTAACTGTGAAAGGAGTCAAGTAGTCTTAATAACGATGGAATACAAACTTCCAAACAAATAAATACTATGCCCTTTTGTATCAAGTTATAGTTACTTGTGGTTTCTCCCAAAGTGCAGCACAGGAACAGAAGGTTAGATTTTGGAACAGACATAAAAATGACTGCAGTTTTCATCTGATTAATATGTGGCTTGGCTTTTGCTGGTTTTTTGGTATTTTTTTTATCAATCATTTGAACTGATCTGTGAACCTATTAAGCAAAAAAAAAAAAAAAAAGTCATATTAAGGTAAGTTAATGCATTTTGTCTTTCACTCTGTGGAAGCACAAGGTAAGCAACGACTCAAAGGAAACTTAAATTCACCTGAATTCAAGTGCAATATTGACACTCTAGCCCAAGCTTTCTTAAAAGGAATGTTTCTGCCTCAGATATGGGCTTTATCCAGGGCCCCTGCCTACCACCCTAGGAATAATAAGAGCAGCAATGTTCCAATGCTGTTATTAAATGGCAAAGCAAAGTAGGGGTTTCCCATCTGAACCAGCCTTTTTAAGAGCCTGAAAGGACAAGATAAGAAGCACAGAATGGGACCATCACTTATGGTACAAGCTCATATAGGTATTTATGATTCTGAAGTGTACCACCACAGGCTTCTGACCCTAGCAGAATTTGTTTGGATGTGAAGAGAACAGAGCAATATTGACTGTGTTACTTTTTGACAACAGAACTGTACTTCAGTGCACATGGTCTTCATTATGAGGCAAGATCCACTACATTACAATGGAACTCATATTTCTAAGGAGATCTGCATTCAGACTGAAGTTTCGATTACACTGGAAGCAACACCCTTTTTTAGCCTCAACACCCTTTTACAGCCTGAGAAGATATTAATCTGAATATTTGTATCTCTTTAAAGACTGTCATTTGTAATTTTCATTTGTCTATATTTTTGTAATAGTTCTTTAAATAAGGCACAGATTTACCTGCATTTATGAATATAATATTAATTTGAAAACAATGCATGAGATTTAAATTATTTATTTTTAAGTCTGACACACCAGTTAGGTTATTAAGGGTTTTAACTCTGATATTCTAAATATGGAACTCTACCAAGTCCTACAGTTATTTAGATTTTTTTCAGTATACGGAAACTATGTAGCTTTAAAACCTAATTAAGACACATTTTTTTTTCATGGTATTGAAGGAAGCCATAGTAGAGCATATTAGGAACCCACAGATTCTGTCTTAGTAAAACTGCAGTACTTATAATTCCCCACAATTGTCTGTTTTCTAAGTGTTAATGTGCAAAGCCGAAAGCCAAGAGGAAGTGCCTCATTTAAATATTTAAGATATTTTATTTTTGTTCTGATAAACTACCACATGCTACTACTGCTACTGTCAAAAATTTGCAGTGCTATTTTAAATGCAAATATAGACTCAGTCTTCTTTTTTTTTTCATAAAACATGTAATTCAATCACCTTAATAGAGATTTTAACAGACACTTTTAAAAGAGCTGAAGTTTTAAGATCTTGAATGTCTTAAAGATGCAATAATATTAATTTGAAACTAGCACTTCTTAGGGAAGTTACATCTTTGTGATTGAAAACAAACAAATGGAAATATCTTTTTCTCATTGTAGAGGTAAGTACATCTCACACCAATGCTACATAGTGCAAGCAAAAGTTTGACTTCAGTGGGTTTAATCACAAGACATTAAGTGCATGCTTTAATATTTGCAGGAACAGATCTCCTTCATGCTAATTTTATATTTCATCAAAACAAGTTGGCAACAACTTTCAAAGGATAAGGGAATTTAGGGAATGGAAAAAAAAAAGCCTAAAATTTAGGTCTTGTTGTTTTAGGAAGTTTTCATCAATCTTAATCTAAATGATTTCTGACCAAGGACACACTTCATAAAAAAAATATCTAAAAGGTGTTCTTTACTTAAACCAGATCCTGCTGAGTTATCCTTGTGAATAACTTCCCGTGAAAACAAACCTTCATAGTTAAGCTAGAGAAAATACAGATGAAAAAAACAAGATGGAAGAAAGAAAAAGGGCAATACAATAGGTATTATTAGGAAAGAGATACTATTATTTTGCAGAATAACAATGTGAGAAATGAGAGCAGTGCTTAGGCCAGATCAGAACTCAGTAGCATAGTAGATGTGAACATGAATTTGATATGAAACATTCATCAAGGCTAGCAATGAGAAAATGATACTGAAATGATGATGAATTAATTCATGCTTTCAAAGTAGTATAGGAAATTAAATGGAACTGAGGGAGATAAATTTGCCTCACACACATGCCTAATATATAGTGGACAACAAAAATGAAACAATGAAAAATTAACAAAATATATAGTGTTTGTCACAAAACTGAGAACAGACATCCACAAAAAATACATTTCCAAAGTAGACACATTCATTGAATATGGTTTTAGAATATATGCTTCCAGTGATAGTGAACTTTTCTCTGTAAGTTTATAGACATACAGTATGAAGTTTTCTTAAATGCCTCACATTCTCCTTTACACATCTTACGATTTTATAAGCTGCATTATAAGTGTTTAATATATCTCTTCAACACTCTTACAGCAAAATAAGGTACTTACAATTTGTATATAATTGTCATAGATTCTTAGCTCAACATTTTCATCATCTTTAGTCAGTCAATAGCATATACAATATATGACTAACCAGTACCTATGTTGGGTAGTGACTTATATTTGTACAAAAGAAATAATTGATAACAATGATCTAGTTAATCTGCACTGCTCTGGTTTTTTTACTGAATTTTATGTTCAAAAAGTATGCTTGTCTGTGTGAGCTAGGTCAGGATATCCATGGCCACAAAAAATCAGATGATTGTGGAAAGCTACAAAGGCTTTTTTTTTTTTTTTTTTTTTTTAAAATATTGTCTATAACCTTTGAAAGCAAAAATGT
>VZRH01007748.1:1061317-1105244 GCA_013397555.1 Urocynchramus pylzowi | reverse complement strand
TTTTTTTAACAGATGCTACAGACACCTTAAGAAGCAAAAAGTTCATAATTTTAGAGGATGACTCTTCCTGCTGTTCACATGAACTTTTTATACCTCACCTTTGTGTTTTTCAAGGCAAAATCTACTCCATATTTTCATATTGAAAGACTGTATAATTTCTACATTTATTTCTTAAATAAAAAAATACACTTAACTCCATGCCATTTTTTACCTGAAATGTTATTTAAAAAATCAGAATTGGTAAGAAACAGTAGTTGAAGAAATTATTCAGTATGTGAGACTCAAAGCAGAATGGTCACAGTAAATGACTACTAGAAATGAAAACATCAAACACACATTGATTTTTATGTGGTCAATTCCATTTGTTTTGTCACTTGCCAGAGAACTCTGCAATATTTAGGTAAAAGTAGGAAGGCTGATAACTAATGGCCAGAGAACAAGTCATCCATTAATTGGATATGGCTCAGAAATCACCTTCAGGGTAGAAAGAGAAAATTCATCAGTGCTATGTTTGTGGCACTGAACAAAACTTTCTGACAAAACAACAAGATGCACTTTTAAAGACAGATGCTTCTGCTTGTACCTTAAAGATTAAAGTGGAACAAGTCATGGCACTTCTAGATGGCAACATTTGTAGCTAGGAAAAGCTTACTCTGTCTGAATATAACAAGTATAACAAGAAGTCTTGGCTGTATGATCTACTTATTTTCTAAAATGCTTCCATCTTTAAGAAGAAAGGTATCTGCTTACCTGAAGGAGGAGGAGCAATTTGTTTTTTTCCTAAATGTCAATTTACTAATTTTGAAAGCTTACACCACCACTTATGTCCTCTGGAGTCCATAGTAACGTGAATTGTCTTTATCCAAATACCTAGCAAATCATTGCCACATAGCAGCAGTCGACCTTTCTTTTCAATCTATGCACTTTTCAGGAGTTATAAATCAGTTGACTTTCAAGCTCAATGAGATGGCATATGCCCTGGTTTGAAGAACAGATGGAGGCTTGGGGGAAAATTGTTTCTGCAGGCTTACTACAAGCAGCACTACTCCATAAAAGTGAACCATTCACACTAATTTCTCACATACATTATACAGGCAGGGAGCATCAGCCCATTCAACACAAAATCCTTCATTTAGCTTTCAGAGGTCATTTAGCAAATTTATATTAAAGTTATTTCTGATACATGGCTGAGTTTTTATTCCATACACTTCCAAGAGATGGCAAATTATATAAAATAAAGGAATGGCTTTAATTGTATATTCAGGGGAAAAGGAACAGTATATTAACTGCCACAACATTACTGTTTTCTAGAATCCTGGGATAAGTTGCAACTATTACGTAGCCACAGAGGAGTCAATGAATGAAATATATCTGCTGTGTACTACAGGAATCAGGTAAACTGTCACTATTCTTTGCAAGGCTTTTTTAGACTCCATCTCAACACTTGTCCCCATATTCAGCATTGATGTTGTTAAAAGAAACAAGATCTTACACATTTATAGGAAAACTTTTACTTCTTAAGAAAAAGTTAATTCATTTACTAAACAGCATTATTCAGCTGTTAAGTAAACGGGTATGCCATATTTTTCAAAAATATGGTACATTTTCTGAGCACAGAGAAAAGAGACATTTCATTATATTAATAAATTATAAATATGAAAGAAATAGAAAGAACTAGAGGACTGTAAAAATCTAACTCCAGAAAGAATTACATTTTAGAATCACATTACTTGTGAGGCACAAATGGTAAAAAGGAGGGATTGCATTGAGTAACCTCTAATACATAATGTGACATTAAGTTGGTGTTTCACTACAAATACTAGTTTAAATGTACAAAAATAAAATCAACCAATGAGAATGTTGGTAAGCACTGAAATAGTCACAATGTTTTTTATGGGATTTCATAAAAACAAAGCATTTTGCAACAGTGTTTTTCAGTAGCATTTTGATAAGATTCTTTTTTAATCTATAACATTGCACATTTTTTCTAAGACCTGCACTATTATTACAATATTTTTTCAACAGAAAATTAAATCTAGCATAGTTCTTTTGAAAAGTAAGATTTGAAGATGATAAATTTATTTGGAATTAATGTTATAAGTGGTGGGATCAAATCAACACAGAAATGTCAAACTTGAGAAACCTACTGTTGCAATACTTTCTGTGACTATATAAAGGAGTTTTCATTAAATGAAAACCAGGTCATAGTCATTAAGATGTTCCTATTTCTTACTATTCTCCATTAAAAAAAAAAAAAAAAAAGACAAGAACAATCTTGTGATGGAAATTTTTAGCAATTTCTAAGAAAAAGTCACATGCACATCAGCCAAGACAACACTTTTGGTAGTGATAAGTTGAGTACTAATATCACAGTCATAAAGAGTGATGAATGACATTTCCCTAAACTCGACTGTTTATGCAAAGTATTGGCTTGTGCTTGCTTCAGTAAGCCATAGTATACAGATTATTAATAACTTTCAAATTAAGATGATGCAACTGAGCATTGCTATTTTTAGTTTAAAGATGAATACTTCTTTCTTGCTACCATGCCACACAGTTTGCTGTATTACTGTCTTCATACAAAACTGAAGATTTTACTTTCCTTTAAAAAAAGAAAATATACTAGTATCCAAACTATTACTTTACACAATATCTGTTATAGTCTTTTTTTTTTTCCACAGGCAGCATTTAAAATTTGCTTCTTCAAGACTTTATTTCTTTACCTCAATTCATACTTCTGCTTTCTCTAAATTATTATGTATTATTTTCAGCTTAATAAGTTCTTTCTTTCAGTTGCTTTTTCTTGAATTCACACTGCAATTTTCTGTTATACCAACACACTCGTATTGGAGACAGGCTTATTAATGATCACTGGAATGATTTTAAAAAAGGAGTCCTCTGGGAAAGATAAACAGAGGTCAATTGCAGCAGAAAACTGAACTATTGCTTAAAACACTAATGAAGACATTAAATGAAATATAAACTAACACCACTCTGTGCTGTACCAACTGTGTCTACGCATGATACATGACCATTCCTCTTTCTACATAACCTCACAAAAAACTTTCATTCTGCAGGACAACACTTGTGGAGGATTTACCAGGTTTTTTTACAGTGTCCTCTCAACATCTCTTACTAAGGTATTAAATACAGTTTAACAGAAAGCAGAAAAAATATGTCTCTATCTGAAAATAAATTTTAAAGAAGTATTAATTTTCACAGCAGTTTGTTCTCTTTGCTTTCAGGTATCTGAGGTTGCAATTCCACTAACAGCTAAAGTAATCTAGAAGATCATGACTGCTGAAAACAACAGTTTTGAAATCCCTCAACTCTCTCACATTTTTCACTGTACTTTGCTACTGCTTCTCTCTTCTTCACCAACACTCAGCATTAGCACTCATGGATTGTCATATAATCAAAGTTTCCAGGACTATGAACGTGTTGCTTATCAAGAAAAAACACACCCACCTTCTTTTCCTGAGTTAGTGAGATAAAATTACTCAAAGAGGGCTCTGATAAATGTCAGTGCCAGTGTCAAGTATGCTTCAGAAATAGAAAGTAGAAGAGGTGAAGCAAAGTTGAACCTCCCCCTTAGATAGCAACAAGCTTAAAACCCCTTAACTTCTTGAATTACATCTTGAAATACACAAATTTCAAGATGACAGTATAATAATGGGGTCATTCTTTAGGGTAAATGAGCTCTATCCAATTACTTTTAATTTATTTGGAGATTTGAACTTTGGAAAGTGTTACCTAAGTTTACTTGATACTACATAGTGAATAACATACAGTGTTTATTCATCTGGTTTAATGACAAAACAATGCTACAAAAATGAAAAATATGAAGAAATTAATTGAAAGCTCTGCAAATGAAAACTTGTCTCCCCTCTGAATATATGGGTTGATATAAAAAAAGTATTTTCTCTCTCTTAAAACTTGTCCCTCAAGCAAGCAAAAAAGACTGCATTTCCAAAAAAGAAAACAAAATTTGAAACCAAGTTATTTTATAGAGAAAACCCCAAAACAAAGTCCAACACCCAAACCAACCAACCAAAACAAAACCAAAACCACCACCAAAACAAATAAACAAAAACTTGTTTTCTTAGTGCCGGATATAGGTACCAGCTTAATCACAGAAGTTCAGAATTCTATGTAAACTAGTATACAACATACTAATAAAAACTGTACTATGGAAAGTTCAAATTATTTGTACTCCCTACTACTCAAATCATCTTTCAGTAGTAGGTGTAAGGAGAAAGTGTATGCACATTCCAAATTCATGACGTTGAAGACAGGTCACTTTCTTTCAGCCCTGCATTTAGTTTCTATCACAAAGAAATAAATTTGCTACCATAGCTTATACTAGCTCTTGAAAAAAAAAATTAACTGTGTAGGAAAGAGGAGATGAAGAGAAACTAAACTGGTAGAAGTCGTATCCTTAGTGAATACAGATACTCTGGGAAAAAAACCCAAAATGGAAATCATGTTCATGTTGACATTTTGCTTTAAAAGTTTGAGTTTCTGAATTTGGCTTTCATTTCTCTGAAATTGCTCCAAATCTTTTGAAGAATAGAAGCTTTTTTTACTCCTGCATAATAACTTGCATAATTAACTCCACTCCCTAAAAATAATTTTTCAAACATTCTGATGACTTTTCGTTTAATACAGAGAGACTGCATTTCAAACAACTACTTCATAATTCAGAAATACTTTCTTGGTTTTATCAACTTTCTTAGTCAAAGGTTTAATTGCATTCTGACCTTTTTTAATTCAGTATCATATATTTAAAAATGGAAGTCCTTTTCAGACCTGAACTATGAGCTTTTATTATTCATAGCTTGGTATGAGATTGTGCAAAAGAATGTATTAATACAATTTGAAATAAAATTACAATATACATAAGCTGAAAAAGAATTGTGGGATCCCACAAAAGTAGTCAAAAGACTTATAAATATTTTAGTACATTCTTTCAATATAAAGATCACTTTCTAATATTATCTAATTCTAAATTAACAACAATTTATGTTCCCAAATTTTATATTTAACACACAGTAGAAATAATTTTTGAAACCATGCCATTATTATTCATTATCTCTTAGTGGAAAAAGTAAAATGCTTCATATTTGGAAAGACCCTTGAACAATTGTTGAATAACTCAACCAAAAAAGTTGTTTATTTCCAGATCTTAAAAACTACTTTACAAAAGAAACATAAACATTAAATATTTGCAGAAATTTTAAGACACTGGTATATATACAGTTCTCTTTTTAATTACCAAGGAAGGATAAGAACAAAGGCTTCAAATTAGATATTAAAGTGTTACATTGAGTGTATGCTATTTAGCAAAGAATTCATTGACTGCTAGTACACCCACTGAAAGGGGATGAAAAGTCTGGAATTCATTTTGAAATTATTTTGTTAATTTAATTGCAATCAAAGCCAGAATTTTGTGTAGGGAGTTATGTCTTGTTTTCACAGACATAATTAACAAGTCATTCTCTAGATTCACTTTTTCAAAATGACAAAAGGACAGCTTCTCTCCAGATTTGAAAACAAACATTAGGAACCCCAAGACAATCAATCTCTTCTTTCAGGAATAAATGCGATTATATCCTCTAGAACCACATAATTTTGCTTTGGCATTATCAGAGTTTTTTTCATCTTTTTTTTTTTTTCCTCTGGATGGTATTCTTTAAAACCAGCTTCAATTTCCTGTTTTTATCTATAATATGTTGTAAGTGTATATTATCTTTTTACATTTTTTCTTCCATTAGGTTGAAACAGGTTTATTTAAACTTGCAACGATAGTAAAACTTACCAACCAGAATGACAGCATTACAGAAATATTCAAAAAGATGCCTGTTTACACATAAAGACTTAGTCTGAAAATTCACCAAGAACACACATCTTCCTATAATAATCTAGTGAGATCTAATTTGTTTTGGTCCCTTTTTTTAAGAAAAGACACCAAGGTAAACACCATGATTTATCTGCACAGTTTAATCTTGTTTATGCTTAGGATTAATTTGGAGCAAGAATGCCTCTTTCTAAATTTAGCATATTTTGGAAACCATTAAGCTATGTAACAACAGAAAAGCACTCTTATTTCACAATTAAATATTCAACACATGCAGTTACTCAGAAACAGTTCTATACATTTCCTGAAGTTTCAATTTGTATTTCCTCTAGGTCTACAACCACAGTTACGCAAAGCCAGACCTTAGAGGTAATTAATCATGGGGTTAAAATTATAGGTATGCAGAACTGTCACAATATCAAGGGTCATTTGTGTGAATTTTTTGGTAAATATTAACCAAATAAAATTCATATATATTAAAGCATTTCAGATTCTCCTGTTCTGGCTGAAAATTATTGTACTCTGTCCAAAGAATTGCAACATGATGAACAAGTGTTCAAAGTGTTTAAAAAAAATAATGTCTGACAATTATGATTTTCAGTAATTTTAAAAACAAACAAAGATGCAAATAAAATACAGCTGTGTATTTTGCAGGAAAGAACAAAATCCTGTAGTATTTTCCTTTGCCAGTAAAAAAATCAGGTTTCTGACACCCTCCTGCATTTTCTCTCATGAACCATTTGATAGACAAACTAACAAGAGTGAAATGAACTATGATATACATTATAATTAAACAGAGCAAAAAAACCCCACTTTCAACATAAAACATTGATATTGGGTAATTACAGCAGGATTAAAATACCACTGTTACCATTCATTTCTTCTTTTTATCCTTCCACTTGATCATGATTCGTTCAAGTAAGTATACTTCAGCCAAGCTCTTATAGGACATTTGCCTTGATAAGTAAATTTCATAAGTAAAATATATTTTCAATTGTCATGAATGTAGCAGTATTGAGTAAAATATATTACTAAAAAGTCAACTTCTTTAATTAGATATACAGCTAATGAACTGATGAAACTTAGCCATTCAATGTCTTTTGGGTAATGCAACTATGTCCTTAAAACAAGTGAAAAATAGAGACCTTACTTTATCTGTACCTTTAAGTATCAGCTAATGATGAACAACATTCTCACCCTTCTGCAGCTCTGGGCAGCCTCTAAGACTTCAGAAGGTACCTAATGCAAAGCTTGAACTGGAAAATTCCATTTTGCCTGTTTCATGTTCTTAAACTGCACAGTAATCAATGACAGTTGCATGTCAAACTAAACAATAACCTCAAGTAACTACTACCTCAGAGTTGTTGAGTGGCTGCCTGCCACAGAACTCAGTCAGGATTGATTTGTGACTAAACTGAGTGGCATGGAATAAGGGAAATTGGGTTGAAACTGAACATGCACTTATACAGGAATGGAATAGTCCACTACTGTGCTGCTTATTTGCATTCATGATGAAGTTCTGATATTTTTTTCCAAAGGAATGGATTAGCAAAATAGCAAAAATAACTCTTGCATGACATCTTAGTCCTACATTGTACTAGCTAAAAGCCAGTGTTTTACTGCAGTAAGTGGATTAGGTCTAGAAGACTGCAAAGTGTGTTAAGAAAAAATACATGCTGAATCTTTGACTAGAGACTCGGCTATTGTGACTGTTCAAGGCAGTATGATTTCAAACAATTAAAACTGCCAGATATAGAAATCAAACACTTACTTTGGCATGCATCTGTGGTTGGAAGGATTGCAGATAAGTTAGCAAGCTGGAAGTGACCAAATACAACTCCTTTCTCCTCACAGGACTACCTAAATCTAAATTATATGATTAAGAGCTTTGTCCAGAAACTAACAAGCACTTTCCTGGAGAATCTGTTCCAGTGACCAACCACTCTTTCAATGAAAAACCTTTTGCTAACGTCCCATCTGGACTTCTTATGCAGCTCCATTTAATTCCTGATGTCCTAAATCAACTAAGCAGTCACTAGCATCATCTAGTGGAATGCCAGTCTAGCAGTATTTCTGTACCTCTCAGTTTGATTTTGAAAAAATAGAAATTAAAAATACTCAAGATGAAAATTAATTTGTGCAGATTTTTTTGCAGTAACTTGATAATCACCTTTGGGTCTTAGCTGGTGATGAAAGATGAGAGTGCAGGCTTAAGTTGTAAGCCTGTGAGTTCTAGTCCAGCAAGGGAATTTCTAGTGTTGCAAGAAGCCCAATTGCACTGGAATCTCATCTTGATTGTGGGTAAAGTCTTTTGGGACAGAGATCCCCTTTGCTGCAAGAACTATTAATTGTTCCTTGTGCTGATTCAAAACCTCTATAGGCAACAAAATAGTAGCACAAATCTTTCTTCTGTATTTCAAAAAGCAAAAGAACTACCTTAAAAATTTAGTTACTATCAAATATTGTACTACATACAATATGTACTACATACACCCTACAGAGCCAATCCTGTTTGCTGCATTACAAGCAGAATCAGTTATAAGATTGCAAAATTCCTCCTTTTAGTGTTAACTTAACAGCTTTAAATAGCTTCTTTTTTTTTTTAAATAGCTTTACATTTAAATTTGGTATAATGTTTTTGACATGAAAAATTTAAAACATTCTACAAATCTGACACATTTTGTTCATGCATATCGTGTACATTTTCTGCAACTAACATGGCTTCCAGCAAAATCTTTTTCTAGTCCAATAAATGAGACAAAAAAATAAAGTAATTCATGATAACCAAAATAATTAAATAGTAGGAGCAGGTTAAAGATCAGCATTCATTTTTTAAATTAAATTTAAAAGTCTGCAGTAGTTACTTAGAAGATTGGCAAGTTTTACAAATAACATCACCGAGCATTTTAGAGAGAAACACAGCCGCATTAGAATAGAGTCATTAGGCAATACATTTATTTTGAAGCCAATTAACCTTTTGTCAGAGAAATGTCGGAGCTGTAATGGTTTCAGCAGTGGAGGTCAGCCTGTAACAGAGGCACGTATGACAGCGATTACGCTGTCTGACATATGCTGGAGACTGAGAGTACAGCTGCGGAATGAGAATCTGCCTTCGTTTGTATTCTGCTCTGCATTTTCAGGGAGCAGACAATCTTGACCTATCCATTTAGGTAATTAAAGCTTCTATTTGGAAGTGTCCTGCAGGAAGGTGAAATCTGGGGGAGATAAATGGCTGCTGCTCACTGTATCCAGCCACTTCCATCATTTGATGGACTGCCTGAAACAGGCTGCATTGCCAAGTCCTCATAAAAATAGAGATGAATTGGGCAGGAGACAATTCTCTAAGGCAAAGCAACTCTGTCATCTTCCTTTTTGCAGCATATAATTTAATTGTTAGCCAAGGCATACAGCTGACTCAGGGGCCTTTCTCTAACGACTTTCCCACCATCTTCCATTTGCTAAGAAATTATTTCAGTGTATTTACTTGCAAGCTAACTTTGTTGGACAATGAGAGATGTCACTTCAATAAGCTCAGCTGGTTGTCACAGCTGTGCCAGGACTTACCTTCCAGGCGATTTTGTTTCCTACACACTCATGCTGAACAGCAATTGGAAAGTCTCCTCTTTCATAAAACTTGCGAAAAGCTGTGTGTTTTGCTGGTCTTTGTTTTACTGATCCTGCAGGTGGGGGCCCTCTTACCTTAAAAAGAAAAAACAAAACAAAACAAAACAAAAAAACCCCACTGTTTAGTGGTAATATATTTTTAGAAAAAGCCTAAAGCCTGGCTTAAAATAGATATAAAAGAAGAATAATAGTGTTCTCCCAAATTATAGTTTGCTTTCTTCTTTACATGCTAAACTTCCCTTCTTTGAAAGTACACTTTGGTAATGACCTACAGGTTTTGTTAATGGCTTTTTTTTTGCCACTTTCAGATTGTCCCATAAAAACTGGTTATATTTTAAAGTAGATCTTTCTATTATCACAGCATTTTTAAGCAAAAAGAAAACACCAAGAAGGTAGTGACATTACATAGTAGAAGTTGTTGGGAAATCAGGTATTTCTCCTTTTTCTGTTTCTTTCTAGAAGTAATTTGACTTGATTTCCAACTAATATTACTGTTTGCACCTTCCACTGTCTTTTGCTAGTCATTTGGTAATGAGATTAGGTAATCTCTTTTAGCATATCCCTTCTCTAAATGCTATGGATTGGCTTTCATATGACTTCCAGTCCTTCGGTATTGATGGCTGAAGCACTGGAAAGAATGAAGGTCTTTTGCTCAGACCTCTCTCATCTGCCTGTGAGGAAATTTGATTTAGCTCCACTTAGTTCCTTATCTGAGCTATTGCTGGTTTAGCATATGGCATAGTCTAAATGACAGTCCAATTCCAAAATGCTCATGCTGGAACCTTTTTCTCAAAACATGGTAGTAACAGCAACTAACAATTGGCACTATGATAATAGAATTTCAAGTACTTAAAAGAAATCTATTGTTTAAGCTAATTAACAAAGCTAATCTCAAATGCTTAGAGAGTCTAAGAGAGCTAAACTAATCTCAAATGCCCTTGACAACTGATTCTTCACTGTGAAACTCCATAGCTGTACATCTGGAATAAGAACTTCCTACAATTCTCTGCATGTTTCTTTTGTTAAAAATGCTAGAATGTGTCATTTAAAAAAAAAAAAAAAAGGTGAGAGTTTCAATGATTGTAAACCATAGCCAGTACTTGGTATTATTCTATTTGTCTTCAGTGACCCTTACATTAGTTTCTAGCAGACATCCAGCTTTCCAGTGAACAGAATGTAAATTTGTAGCATCCTCTTTTTCATTTGGGCTATTCTGTAATTTAACTCTGCTAACTACAGATGTAAATTTGGCTTGGCACTTTTTTTCCCCCCAAAGTGTTTTCATATAATTTTCCACTGGCCTAGGTAGAGGAGTCCTCTACTGATATGCCTATACTATACTTGTCTACAAATTTCTTCAACTAGGGCTACTAAACTGTGACATATTGTTGCATATCACTGTCCCTGATAGACCATGTTCAGGGAAAATAAATTTGATATGCACATATGTAACTTTGTTTAGTAAACACATCTACAGCAGTTGAGAGTAATATTCAAAGAAAAGCATTTCTGACCAATGTAAATAAACCTCCACTTGATGTTCTGCAGAGGAACAGTTTGTTCTATGCCACCAATGTAAGTACTTTCACTTGTTTTTTTGTGGGTTGGTTGTTTTTGATTTTTTTTTTCTTTTGAGGCAAGTCTCAGAGTCACTGCACTTTGAGGCCACTGGAAAAGCACCTCTGTTCTTTTGTATATTATTCACAAGCAGATCTTTCATACATCCTTTAAAACATTATTTTCTGTACAATATCAGAGGTCACTATTAGATTTTAACTTAAATTATTGATAAAGAATATGTTGTCTTGATTACATGAGATACAATCTGAATTCTTTCTAGCAGACTACCATAATTAGAGATAGCTAATGCAATCTCAAATTACATCTTTTCTGATACCAGACATTCTCTTCTTCCCAACTCATGTTAGTAAATTTCCTATGAGCCTTTTCCTACTGCACTTTACAAATCCTCCAGAAAATAGATTTATATTAATTAAATTTCTTCCTAGTCTTTATCCAGGAACAAAGATACTAGAAGGACTAAAGGTATGTTGGTATCAAACCCCTTCGTTGTGCATTATCCTGACATGAAGGCTTAGAAGCTCCATTTTAAGCAGTATACATACTCTGATTTGCCATCTCAAAAAAAGGTATAGGTAGAATTAGAAAAGATCCAGAAGAGGATAATGACAGAAGGTAAATAACAGAATAAAGTGAGAAAATTATTACTATGGAAGAATAAAATAAAGAACTATACAATCATGACATTATGGAGAAGGCAATAAGGGCAGATTTTCCACTATCTCCTCCAGTAAAAGCATGGGACATAAAATCTAGTCAGTAAGAAGTTTGGAACAAACAAAAGTAGTTAGGTATTCATGCAGAAAATAGCGGATTTATGGAACTCCTGGCCGAAAGTCAGTGTTGAAAATACTAAAAGTTTCTGTACATTCAAGCTGTGACTGGAAAAGTTGATGAAAAAGGAATCCTTTCAAGTTGACTAAATCCTTATTATCAGGAATCATAAATACAATGAGTATTATTTTTCATATGATACAGTCTGTTTGGCAGATCTCTCAGTCTTACATTTAGTCTCATGGTGATATCACATTGGCATCTTATAGTTATCCATTGATTAACTGCCACAGCAAGTATTTTTTTCAGATGATGAGCTCAATGTTAATAATATAATTTCTTGTCATTAGTTTTAAGTACATTATGTTGTACTTTTTACTATAATATTTAATTACATTTATATTACATCAGTTCTCAAAGGCTTCCACTTGTATCTGTCACAACATGATTTTCATCTATTTTAATAACAACTCCAAACATTATGTCAACTATAAATTTCATTATGCAATCCTGACTTTTTCAATGAAAATATTAAATAATCAATTATTCCCAAAACCAAATATTAAGAAGTTCCATTAATAAATTTCATCTATTATAATAGCTCATTTCAATATTACATGCCATTATTGTCTACACTTGTATATTGACTTTTTTACCCTCCAAACACCTCTTGCACTGTATAACTACCAAAGTACTGTGTACAGCTGGAGAAGTAGCAGTGTACCGAGTATTTGAAGAGTGTCAACAGAGAGAGCTGTTGTTTTTCCCTTTGTCTTAAAGATGTTTGTCTTGTCAGATTGGTCTGCAATAGATAGAGACCTTTAAATACATGGAAGAGCAACTGACTTTAAAGCAATGAAATGATCAAGACAGAAATGAGCCTAACATCTATCTAGAGCAAAGAAGTATCAGCAATAAGGAAGACAGTGGAACTGTCCCTGCATTGAAGACACAGTAATGTCCCATGACTGAAGAGTGCTTTTGTGCTCTCCTTTATTTAATGAAGACAACTTGTTTCATTTGTATCTGGCAAACCTAGCTTATGAGACCTTTGCTAGAGTGGCTTCACTAAGCCACTACTGCTTACCTTTTGTAAACAGTTTCTTTTCTTTTCGGCCTTCATTACTAGGGAGACCACCACGGAGCACTATTCTCTAATGCAAACACTGCTTTGGGTCATTCTAGCTGCGCACAAACTGCCTGAGGCAAAGTTTATGTGCATGATTTCCTCTTTCACTTTTTTGCAATTCCTGATCTAAGCCTAGACCACATGATCTCTATAAGCCTCTCTCAGCTGAGGCTTCTCAGTGATTTTCTGTAGAGCTAAGTGAAATACACAAAAACTAATCAGACAATGCTTTTCTTTGGTATAATGAGTTTTGCCTTCTTACATTTTATATTGTTATAATTACTGATAAAAGGTCATTCTGAAAGTATTCCATTTATTGGAAAAATAGTAACAAATACTGTCTTCTTCAAGTTAATAAAAATGTTTCATTGCAATATAGTGAGAAAGATTAAGATTAGAGTTCCAGTTAATTAAAGGCTAATATTCATGATGGCAAAGTATATGAAGCAATAAACAGATTCTGAGGTTCGTTAAATGCCAAAGAGAAGTTGAAGAGTTTGATAATTGCAAAACTAATTTATTGTAATTCTATGCCATTGAACTATGTGACAAGATAAAAGATGCAAGCCATTAAGCAAAAAAGAGAGTAAGACCATATTTCTTTCATTGATTCATGGGCATTGAAAGCCATTTTACCAGGTTGCATTCTTGAACTATTCAGTGATGGCACATTAGTAAAATGACTAAGAAAAATTTTTTGAAGCCAGGTTTAAATAGTGATTAATATTTGAAGATTGAAGTTTGTTCATTTTCTGAGTGTCAAACTCCATGCACACTCAGGACCTAAACATGTCTCTGTAGGACAACTGGCCATTTTTGTGAAAACTAACACTAGTTTCATGAGCAGTTTAAGCCAAACAAAAACTGGACTACTGTTCACTGAATCTCACTACTGTGAGATTCTACTGTTCTTATATAATGATTCATGTATTGTATTTAAAAAAAAAAAGACAAGTGATGTAATAAAATTTAATAGTTAAAGATTTTTCTTATTAACCCAGACTAACACATTTAGAAGAAATTATTTCCACTTTTTTTTCTGCCAAGATTCTTACAGGAAAACTGGAATTTAACCCTAGCCTTTTATATTTTCTCCTCACAAAAATAATGCATTAAATTTATTTTTGAAGCTACAGGAATAAAAAGTTATATGACCACTCAACTATCTTATCTAAAAAAGGCTTGAAAATATAATGCCATATTATCACCTTGAAGAATTAAATTTTCAAAATAAAACCATAAATTCCCGTTCTTTGTATTCAAACTAAAAAAAATTATTTGTACAAAATTGCACTGTATCCACAGAATAGAATTTACTAATGCCTTCTGTCTCAGGGAGATGTAAAGGTGATGGCATTAAGGAAATGTTTGTGTAATCACTGACAAACTCTGTCTCATCCTCCTCTTGTACTGGTGTTAAACTTTGCTAATGCAGCATAGTTCAACTGGCAATCCACTTACTTTGCCATGGGAAAGATCAGTATTTATATCCTTGTGCCACAAGCTGTGGCCAAATCCTAACGTCAACGTCAAGCAAAATGCAATATAAATGAAATGAGTCAAATTATGCAATGAAGAATACTCAAGCTAGCAGAAGTATTCAAAAATAAAGACCAAATTATTTACCTAGCACTATTCAATGCCATGTTGACACCCAAAACTTGACTAGAACTATGAACTGCAGGGTCCTCATCCTCATAGTGTGATAAGCTCTTATCTAGGCTGGACAGGCACTGACACAACACTGCCTAGATACAACTCATGCCCAATGAACAGGATGAGGTGCAAAAGCTATGAACCACTTTGTGGCTTTTTGGTGTTTGTGATTTTGGTGTCAGCCCATACAAAAGTACCTTACATGTTTCTACATTTGTAACACAGACAATCCCATAATCAAAACAATCTCATCAATAACCCATGAGAAAACATCAAGATGTCGGCAGTTACCTACCAACACAACAGAACAATAGCATGATAATAGTTTTTGGTGACATCCACAGAGTTTCAAATAAACACAGGAGCAGTACTAAAGATTTGGAAACACAAATCTTAGCAAGTGTTAACAATCAGAACCTCATCTAGGCAAACCCAAGAGCGTCTGCTCTGACTGGTAATAAGCAGCAAAGCCTGTCCTGCTCTTCTTAATTTACTGATCCTAATTTGATTAAACTGACTTAGGTGGTTAATACATTCTGCAATCATGTTTTGATTTTGTTATGCAGTCATACCAAAAATTGAATGAGAAACTTCAAATGACAAGAGAGGCACAGTAAGATGTCCCAGTAGGTACTGCTGAGTTCCACATTAATTCTTTTTATTTAATATCAATATCACAAGCATTCAATATCAAAAGAACACGATCCCTCAACATGTATCAGATAAAAGCTTTTTATATCCAAAAAGAAACAGGGAGATATTTCTTCAAATGTGCCACTCTTGATATGCTTTAAATGGTGCCACATCTAATGCTTAGAAGCTGCTTCTGGGGCTATTCCACAAATCTGGACAACAGATCAAAGCACATCTCATAACTTCAAAAGTCAAATTGAGAAAAATCAATTTTACGACCCCCAAATGAAACTACTGATAGGTCAGCAAACATTACAAATGCTTCCAAAGCACTACCACTTGAAAGAAAAATTAGACACGTGATTTTGTACAAAGATACTGTATCTCATTATTGCCTTGAGACACTACAGAAAGTAAGACATAAGCTGCATGCAGAATTACCCTATTTCACCACCTCAAGAAATGTTATTTTTGATTGGGGAAGAGATACGCTGTTTCAATAAGACAGATGTGCCTATGTTATAAACTGCTTTACAGCACTTTGTACTTGGAAGGTCCTTCATCTCTTATTCTCTACTGGAATATAATGTAATTATTTAATATAATTTAAATTTCTCTCCTGATGCTTGCCAAGCAATTTCCTTTGATGCAAAGGGAGAAGAGTGACAACTGCTAATATATTTCTCTACTAATATATTTCTTTCCTTCCAGTCCAGATGAATATAGTCTTGCTCTGTTAGTTTCACAAAGCTTTCCAGTGCATCAATTGCACTAAATCTGGAAGCCTTCTACATTTTTCCTGATAGCTATTTTAATGTAGGGCAGGTTCTTTTACTTTCAGTGCTATTGTTGCTCATAAAGGTATTTATTAACCTGCAAAGATATCTGTTCTTTTTTGCGGGGTCAACTGATCAATTGATTTCTTTGATGTTAAGTTCAAATCATTCCCTCACAAGAGGAACACTAGTAGGAAACAAATGGTTTTTAATTCAGATTGTATGCAGTTGAAAACATTTTAACAATCTCTGCTTGACTGCTTGGCATATAGGTAAAAAAATTCTCTCAAGAAGAATTAAATTTTCCTTGGTAAAAGAGTCAATTTTGTCTAATATAAGAAGTCAAATTTGTAGGATGCAAGTGAAAAGGAGCTCTCACAGAATATTTGTTCACAGATGCTGACAGTAGCTGGGTTGTGACTGTGAAGGGGAAAATGTATCTTTCAAAAGTCACAATGCTCTTACTTTCATACTTTTGTTATTTTACATGCTTTTCATATTGGCAATGTAAGATTAATCACTTGCTGTAGTAACTGATATTCCCCAAATATTTTGTGTCAATCTCCATAACTACCTGGATTGTTTGTTTGCAACCCCTTTACCTGAAATATAATTATTCATGCCTAAAAGTAATGATGTTTTATTATATTGATGTTAATAATTTCAGAACAGCTGGAAGTTATACTGTTATCGAAGTCTACTAAATCTGCATGGAAATATATTAATCTGGACCAGAATATATGAAATATTTAAAAAAAAAAACTTAACTTTTTACACTGTAGGATCCTGTTACCATTTCTATGTATTGAATATAGCTGTTCCTCACACTGAAAGTCTTATGCAGCATCTTTAATCCATACAGCATTGTTACTGTAGGCTAAATCAATCTGCCACATATTCAGGGCAGTAAGGATTCTGTGGTCTCTTTGAAGTCTGGAAGATATGGGGGACCATTTTTTTAAGTTAAAAAAATTCCTTACATAAAGTTATCATCTTCATACTTTTTAGCACTTTTCAGTTCGGCAATCATATGCTGACATTTGTTAATCATCAGTGACAAGTTTCAAATAAACTATCCAGTGTCATGTACTAAGCTTTTCTTTTAGAATTGTTCCATTTACATATGCTATAACTTAAGAAACAGCTTAAACTCTATTTAATTGCTTTTTTCCTTAAGACCTTTTCTGAAGCCCTGCTACCTCTTTTTCTTTCCTGAAACTGCTTTCTTCAGAAGTATCAGAAAGTAATGTACTGTGAATTTTACCATGATTCTTTAATAGACTGTTTGGGAAGGAGTTGATAATAACTGGGCATCATGTCGTCTCAGGTATATAGTGAAGTACATCTAGATTAACTCTTGTTAAACATCAAAGCCTGCCCCATTTTTTAAAATCTTACTATTGTTTTTTGTGCTCCATTTTTTTCTGTCATGCTACCAAAAATGCCTTAAAATATTACAATTCTGTCTCTTTTCAGTAAGCTGATTAGACTGGAGAGTCCTGACAGGGGTTTTGGGGCTTTTTTTTGCCATTTTGGAAAGGAGTCTGAGACACAGATTCCTTTTAGCATTGTGATCATTCACAGCCATAGGCTGTCCAACTGCTTCAGTTGTAATTTCCTCAGTTTCTTTCCACATAAGATAATTAGATCTTAAAATGTCACTTCAGTAGCTTTCCTGCTAGCCTTCTTGTCCTATATATTTATGTGATTAGAGATTCAGCTAGGCATAATTTTTTTCATTATTGCATACGTCTTTTATTCCACTTAGACTTGAAATAACACAGAAGATTGACTTAAGTTTTTCTATGGTTCACAGGAATATTTTTTTGCACAGGAAGCCATATTCTATCTAGCTAGTCAAAACATGATTTTTAAAAGTTTGAGAGCTCATTTCATTCTTTACACTCAAAGCATCCCCACAGCAAATGCAGAGCTTTCTTGTTCCTCTGCCAGAAAATATGACCAACTACCTATTTTCTTTTCCTCATCATGATTATTTCCTCTTCTTATACTCCTCATTATCTCCAGAGCTGATTGCTAGGGTGCTGGCAGGAGCAGAATCCCAACCTCCCCCAGTTTTGAGCTTAGCTGGAAGCATGAAGATTCTCTTGGGTGAAAGTCAAAGGACAGAAACAGGGCATCTTCAGCATATATTATTACCAAAGTAGACTTTGTCTTAACTACCTAGACAGTGAACATATAAAACTTAATGAAAATTTCAATTTCTTGGTGATTTGAAGATTCTAAAAAATTAACAAGGATCATTTTTACTTAGAAGAAACTGAAAAGTATCCATAATGTGCAGAATAAAAATGATTATTTTAGACTTTATGCCATTTCTCAGTCAAATTATGTCTAATTCATCCCATTTTCTTGTGTTGTAACCTACACATTTATACTCAATTCAGTTTAAACTGACACCACTAATTTACAGTGTACAGACTCCTTACAAAGTGGTGTGGCAGAAAAAAAAGAGAATGCCTTATCTATGGGACTTCAATATATTGGGATGCTATTTTCTAGCATATTCTGATGCAGTTTTATTTGGTATATATAGTATTCTGAGCAGGGATTGGAATGAAGGTATCTAGTTTCAATGGGACTGCTCTAATTTATTTAATTTAAATATTATTTTATTAAATACAATTAATTTAAATATTATTTCTTATATGTGATTCTAGAACCCTTGAAAATATTGTTTTAGTTGAAACCATATCCCAAATGCATAAATTTCAGCGCTATAACTGAAAAAAAACTAAGATTTTCATAGTAAAGATGAGTGTCTTGACCTCCAGGGTACCAAATAGGACACCAGTTATTGAGAAATGTACTTCTGAAATTTATCAAAGAAATTAAAAAAAAAAACAAAAAACACCAAAATAAATTAAGGTGGAAGTATGATGAAACTGCTCTATATAGCATCTAGAAAAGGGCATTAATAATTAAACTATTAATAAAACTCCCAAATGCAAATTTGTATCAATATTGTACAGGTACAATATTGATACAATATCGAAGTGAAATATTACGGTCTTTATACATTAGTCAAAAGTAACTGTTCTAAAAACTCCACAACTCACAACTATGCACATTAAGAGTTGAAAAGTATACATTATAGACTAGAGTGATAAATAGGTCACTTACTAATGTTGGTAGTTAGCAATAGGAAACTTTCACTGGACATTCCTTATTTATTGACTGCTAGCTCCTTAAAGAGGACCAGAGTGCATCAGAAAATCTAGTCCCATGGGCAACATGGGGCAACAAACTGCTACAATTACACAGAACAATGCAATCCAGAAAAAAAAAAAAAGATCTTTTTAGATTTTCACTAAACTTCTTGGAAAGTGGGCAGAGTCTCAAGGAATCATATTCTTTGTATGCTTAATATAATTTCCATTATACTTACATTATAATTACAGAATTATTGTCAGCACTTCGTAAGAACAATAAAGAATAAAAAAGATTCTATATTGATAGATTTTAACACCCACCAATCAGACAAGAACAAGCATACAAAATATGCAAACCAATTTATAGTAAATTTGGATATAATGTGGCAATGGAGAAAAAGTCAGCTGTGTTAGCTAACATATAAATGTAATGCCCAAAATACCCAAGGGGAACCCTCTGGTTATGGAGAAAAGGTCATCAACAAATATCACATTGCTCCTATCGCAAAGCTGAGATGATGATCTGTTTCTTCCCAGGAGGAACAGCACTGTTGACTTCAGAACCCAGACAAGCATTAGAAGGGTGAGCACAACATCAGGTTGAGGCACAGATACAAGAAAGCTTGCGTGTATAAATTTCAATAGTTTCACTACCGGGCATAAGCAGCAATAATTGGATAATTTGACTCTATGTGTAAATATCTTCTTATCTAAACCAAATTTTTTTTTTTATCAGACTGCTAGGACTTTAATTACATGAATCACAAATTCTTGGTTTCACACACAGTATTTTTCTATAGCTCAAAGAAATTATGTAGGCTGCTTAATCTGGTAACTTTGCCCTGGAGGCTTTGCTATTAAATCTCAGTGCAGCAAGTGATGGAGAATGCAGGTGACCTAGGCTGTAATTCAGATGAAACAGCATTTATTTACTGTGCTACTAGATGCAACCGTTGTTTATAAAGCTTTTTTTTTTTTTTTTAAAGAGCTTTAAGTACTTTATTATTCAAATTTAAATTTTGCCGGAAAGTTCAGACTCTCTTTTCCTGAGACACATCTGGACTATCAATTGCTGCAATTATTTGTTTGGGGCTTCATTTCCTAACACAGATACTTATGTCTACTCTAATTCTATATATCCTTGCAACCTCTCAGAACAGCATCTCTTAGATAATTAAACTTCCAGTTTGAAATTCAAGACATAGAAATCATTCTTTAAGATCATTTCAATCAAGTAAAAACATTTCTGATGCTTTAATCATAAAGGAAAATATTTTTAAAGAAATCAACCGGTAGTTAGGAAAAACAAAATTCCAGAAAAAGTTTCAGTATTCAGTATGACAAAGCATAATGCTCTTGGAACCTAGTTGACTCTTGAGGTAAGATAGAAAAGATAGAAGAAACACAATTAACATAATCTAGTTGTAAGATGGAGTTAAGGGAAAAGGAGGCAGTTTTTTAAGTGCCAGAACAGAAATATGAATAATTTTACTCCACATAAGTTTCAAGAGAATCAATGAAAAAACCCGTAAGAGCTTGTCAGAAAGCAGCTCTTCCATGAACATAAATGAACAAGAATTATGGCTCTGAGACATGGAAGTTTTAAAAATTACTTTCCTTCGATCTTGCCATACCATTTTTCTACATAGAACTGAAAAAAAGAGAAAAAAAGAAAAAAAGAAAAAAGAAAAAAGCCTTCATGATTATGAGAAAAGCTTTTCCAATATAGAAAAAATGAAGGATTGTTTGAAAAAGCATTGAAAACAGAGTTCCAATAGACGTGACGTTCCCCCTCAGTTTAGAATCTTTATGACTTTTTCAACATACTCAGCAATTTTCCTGGTGGTCATTTGAACAAATCATCTTTCAATGTCCATCTTGCTGCTAGATATAAATATGGACACTAGGACAAAAACTGCAAGGCATCTGGCTATTCTGAACAACATTGCTAGTCTGCTGTCACAAGGCTATATATGCCATTTTTTTCTGTCAGAGGAGCCAGTTTCCAGTAAGCTAACATGCATACTTAAAGATAACTGGAAATTTGAACATGATTCTCTACATGGTGAATTTATTTTAATTTTCATACTTTTCTCCATCTTTCTGGGTAAAAAAAATGCTCTTTCCAGTAAGGAGTAAAAAGCACAGTTAAAACCCCAGGAGAGTGACAACTGGAAACTAGTAGTAAGACATTAGGCTTCATCTGTCTTTTCTTCTTGAACTCACTCAGCTTACAACAAGATAAACACAAAAGGAGTTCCTTGCAGAACTGTGGATCAACAAAGAGACTGTTGTAATTGAACATTATGCATTAATAATCATTGTAAAGACACTTAGGATTTGTTGTAAAAAACTTTATTTCTAACATATTAATTTTTTTATTAGCTCTATTTTTCTTGACAAATGCAATCAACATATTCAGAATCTAGCAGTAAGATTGGCAGATAGGGTGAATAGCATTTATTAGTCTAATTTATACAGCCAACAAAATCAGAACAGAAGCTCTCCTTCAGCTCTGTAACAGAAACTGCAACTTCAAAGTTAAACAGAAATTGAGGAAAAAACTTGACAATTTTATTTGATACATATCAATTACACCATCTCAGAAAGAAAAGATGGTTGGGGAATTGTGAAGTAAAAATGTGGAAGACAGGTGAGCAGTAACCACTATTTACTTATCAGATTTATTAACCTTTTAATAAGAAATTAATTTTGAGCAATACAGTATTTGACAGTTCAGCTGTCAACTGAGACCAACTAATAATAACACTGATGAAAGACAGAATAAAGTACTGCAGCTAATCATAGAATAGAATCACAAAATCACTGAGGTAGGAAAAGATCCCTAAGATCATTGAGTCCTATCCTTAACGCAGCACTGCCAAGTCCACCATTAAACGATGTCTGTAAGTGCCACGTCTTCATGTCTTTACACTATTACTTTCCAGGTAAGCTGAATCAACCACTTCCCTGGGCAGCCTGTTCCAGGACTTGACAACCTTTTTGGTGAAGAAAGTTTTCCTCATATCCAATACAAACCTCCCCTGGTGCAATTTGAGGCTGTTTCCACTTGTTCTAGACCTTTTAACTTGGGAGAAGAGAGTGACCTGGCTACACCCTCCTTTCAGGTAGTGAGTGATAAGGTGTCTCCTAAGTTTCCTTTTCTCATTTAGCCAGCTGATAGTTTTTAATTTTACTGGTTACAAATACTTAGCTCAGTTTTTCTATCCTTTTTTTCATATTGAATTCTCTACAAATTTACATGTAAATGGTTTCTAATAAGAAGGTGTATGGACATTCACATTTCTGGGACACTTTCTTTCTGTGAAAAAGAACTGTAATGTAATGAAAAATTATTTGGTACCCATCCATCTAACAAGAGATTTATGAGATTACTGGAAACAATGAAAATCTCCAGCTGATCATTTATTACATTTTGCATTTTATGTGCCCAAGTACTTGCAATCTCATGTTTTATTTTCCATTTCAAAATAGCCATAGTTGTAACTTACTCTTCAAAGTCTCAAATGTAGTGATTCTGCTCTCAATTATACTTTCTTTTTCAAAAGAAAAGATGGTCTTCCAATAGATGGTTAACTTAGATGGATTGAAGAGACTACTTAGAAGGTTTACCTAATTGAAACTGTGTTTTTTCATAAACCAAATGCCCACTTTAAAAATACACTGCCAAATTGCTGCAAATATTTACACTATCAGTACAATAGAAAAAAGTGAGGGAATTCAGATAGTCTCATAAACAATTTTGAAACAACAGAAGGTAAACTCATTTAAAATTATTGAGCAAATTCCTTGCAATTAATTATTTCCTTTATTCCTGAAAAAAACGAGGCTCTAAAATTTCAGGTTTATGTAATCAGTCACTTTTTGCTTTATATTTATCAATCAAAATACTTTCAGCTAATGATAAAAGAATGAAGAAATTAATCATATGGTTAATGGTAAAAATCACAGCTTCAAAAAATCTCAACAGAAGATGCTTAGAATTGTACAGTGTTGCCACAAAAAGAAACTGCAAAGATGCACAGGCGGAGCATGCAATCAGAATAAAACTAATTTGCAAAATTAAGCCAGATTGTAACTGGCTTTGTAAAAACACTAATATCAGATGCTGGAGTTTGCAATAAAGGGTCTTTGAAAGGATTAAAGAGGCTATAAGAGATTATCAAACTAATCACAGCTGATATTGGCACAAATCAGATATCAGATGCCATATATTAAAATCTTTAGATATGTCTTCTTTAGAAACATGAAGTCCTAATAGCTCAAAAAAATAAACAGAAAAATGCATGTACATAATAAAAAGCAGCATTTTGAAAACCTAGTGAGGTGCCATTAGAAAATCCACTTCGAGGCATCTGAAAAGACATAAAATTTGTTTTCTATCTGTATTAATCGCTTTATTTTGTTCTATTAAAATAGCTATTTTAGCATGTCCTTTGTTGTCAGGCCTCTCTGAGATGCAGAAAAAAACCCCATAAACCCTCTCCCTGCATTCCCCAGATGGGTTGCAGAACAAGTGTCATCCCAAGGATCATTAGCAGGCAACCAGATAATCAAAATCAAGAGCACCTACATAAAAATTCCAAACATTCAGTAGTTGGTTTTCTTTACTTGATGAAATTAATCTACTACTGAAAGGATATGGAAGAAATTTCAAAGAAGTTTATGTATATTTTTAAAAAATGAAAAAATTTAAAAAGGCAAAAAAGGTACAATTAGCCAAATGAACTGTAAAAAACCAATGCCAAAAAAGTATGGTTCCATGCACAATTTTTTTAGTGAATTTGCCAGTTTCAACAAATAAGAAGAAAAAGAGAGAATGGACTCATAAAGCTATAGCTTCTGTGAAGATCAAAACCATATTGAGTAACTGCATAGCGAATTCAGGAAAGCAAAATTAGAGCAATGACAGAGGTAGATTACAGGTAAAACTTATTTTCAAAACTACTGAAAGTATTGACATCTAAAATCTTAACAGTAATTACAGCTCAGTGACATAACAACTTTTGGTCAAATAAAGACCAAAAGTTGTTTCAGTTTGCTTAAAAGTTATGCAAAGAGAAATTACCCTTCAATAACTCTAATGATACATTTGCATTCTTTTTTCTCATGTGTTTTGTCTTTCAACCCCAGAAGGGTCATTATCTATCATGTCAACCTAGAACTGGATTTGACATAATGAAACTGCAGAAAAATTGAATTGGAGTACAATATTCTCACATAGGGACAAAGACTAAACGAAAATAAAATGTTAGCAATTATCACTATATAATGGATATTTCCGTACCATTTCTGTAGCTTTCTCAGAATATTCTGCCAGACCAAGCTCTGTAGTCTTCTGTTTCAGTGAAATATTTATCAGCAAATATTTCTAGCATGTGCATAAGATGCATTTAAGATTTTTAAAGGTACAAATACAATAACCTTGAGCTTCTCGTTTTGAAATGGTGTTGTACAATGCCATCAGCAGATCCTGTAATTTTACTATGGCTTCTAGTGATAATGTGCTATGAATTTGCAACTACACCATTAAGAATAGTACAGTAATGCACATTTTTCAAATATTCTAAAGCCATATAGATAAGGCAATCTCAGGAAACAAAGAAGTTACCCTTTCTCTGGCTTGCTTTATTTTCACTTGGAGGAAGAAACTGATCCAGAAGGCAAATATTAGTAAAATTTTATGGTGTTTAACACCTTAGCATTTCCACATGCTAAGGAATAAACTCAGGAACATGATTGTACAGAATATTTGATGCTGAGAAACAAATTATTGTGAAAATCAAATACGTTATCACAAATCTTTGTTCCAATGTAAATGCAGTATAAAGTTGCAACTAATTTTAGAGAGTGACAGATTATGCTGAGTTAGAAGGGACCCACAAGGATCATCAAGTCCAACTCTCTGCCAGAACAATTCCCAAGAATCACACCATGTGCCTGAGAGCATTGTCCAAACACTTCTTGAACTCTGTCAGGCTTGGTGCTGTGGCCACTTCCTTGAAGAAGATTCCAGTGCTCAAATTTGAAGAAAATCTTTCCCTAACACTGCAAAAGCAATGATTGCTTTAGAATCAGAAATGTTGTGGTAATTAGTATTAATGCCATATGACTGAAACTGCCTGAAATGTGGTGCTTTGATAAACACTCAAGACTGTAGAATTGTGCTATGATTGATCCATGTCTTGTCTTCTCCACCTACATCTTCATTGATTAATTAGTTCCATGGGGCTTGCTGTATTCAAAGCAGGAAGGAAACATGGAAAACTGAAATAGTATTGCAATAAAACCTGTTTAATAAAACAGCTTAAAGACATTTTAATTAATGAACAACAAATTACATTTTCACAGGAAAAGTACAAGAACTGGAAATGTTCTCAGTGATTTTTTGAAAACAGCTCAGAAAAAGAACGATACTATTATGCTAGAAAGGAAGAATATCTAACCTGGGGTTATTCCCAAAAATTCAATCATGACTGGAAGATAACAGTAAAAACTAACACAATAACTAGATTAACATTCTTCTGAAAAAGCTATTTCTAAAGAAAATATGAGAGCCTTAAATAATCTGATAGCAATATAAGAGAAAATACTGAGAAAGTTAACCTTTTGAGAAACAGATTATTTCCTAACAGAAAAAAGTGAAAAAAAATTTGATTATCCACAAAACAGTAAATATGGGGAAGAGATAGAAAATAAATTAAATGCTTATCAGTGTAATAGTTTTTCTGCTTTTAATTAATGACATTGAAAATACTACATGATGTCAAACACACTGGTCTACATACCCTAGTGCATTAGGAATGGAAAAATAAAAAAAAAGTAAGTATTTAACTAGATAATGAAAAAAACAGAGAATAAATAATAGAGATATTCTGTGCCGTATAAATTGTATTGTAAACTATATCACAAAGGAACTATGATGAATGTAGAACTTTGTGAGAAAGAAAAAGGGAGAGAGTGCATGCATACACATCCTGAATATTTTTGCCCAATACATCTGAATAGAACACCAAGTAAAAACTGAATGTATCACAAAGAAGGAAAAAAATAATCAAGAATCCTCTAGAGGATAAAGAATTAATTCTAAATATAATGGGTTTAATAAAGAACTAATCCTAACAGGCCTTTTTTTTTTTTTTTTTTTTTAATTCTTAGATGTGATTACAGAAAAGCCTACACTTTGGAGCCTTAACTCCATGGCCTGAAGTAGGAAACCATGACTCCCAGTGTATTTCTGAGGGATTACTACCAAGTGCAAGCTTCAATAGTGGCTGTGCTCTCACAACATTCCTAAGCAACAAGTTGATCTAACATCTCACCGTTGCTTAGAGTTTCCTTCTCCTCCACTCCCCATTGCCTGACATACATTCCCAACATCTGACTTTTACTGGGTGATGTGCCTGTGAGTATTCCCTGAACTGATACATCTGAATACTTTCATGGAAAAGTAACATAGGGGAAAAAAGTTTATAGTTTTTTGCTGGCTTAAAAAGTCAAATCACCTTACTCGAGTGTCAGATGAACAGAAGAGATGGCACAAGTAGAGAGGCTGCAAAATGAATACCAGGGGAGAAAAACAAACAGTAAACAGTAAAGATTTCTAGGCAGCAGCAAAGTTCACCTGCTCATGGAACCATACCTGCAGAAAGGAGGATTTACTGCTGCTTTTGGAAGCTGGTGGAAATGTTTCCTGCAGGGCACACACACATTAATGACAAGGATGTCTCCCTCCACTCTGGAATAAGACAACTACAAAGGAACTCAATCTATGTAACACTTTGGAGAGCTCGATAAATCATCTGAATGCCCCATTAAATCCTATTCAAAATTGCTAATTGCCTGAATCTATCTACTCCAGTAAATATTAAAAGCTGGCTCAATAGTTTTGAAAGAAATTTCATTGAAGCAAGGGGAATTAAATCCAATGGGCTCTGGACCAAGTCTGCAGGGTACATCATTAACAACCATCTAGAGTTGGAAATTTTCCAAAATATTTCATTATGCACTAATTAGTCTAGAACAATTTTTTCATTTAAGTTCTTTCACCTTAAGTCCATATGGAAACACACCTAGGACGGGAGCATTCACATAACGATAAATATTCTAGAATAATTATAAAATTAAAAATCCAAATGCAAACCAGGTAAATATTCCCTTTAAATATGTCTTGCAGTATAATGGATTTACATGTAATGCAAGAAGTTATCTTCATGACCTTTTCCTAACTGCTGATTTTACATATAAACAAAACACTTTACATACAGTTTCTACAGTATGTAGCCTTGTTTAGTCCAGTAGACACAAGACCAGAGCTCATTGCTGCTTCCCACTGCCATTACCACTTTCATGATAGATAATTTTTGTTCAATCCCTGCTTTACAACACATAGACCCTACTTGGCACACGTGGCCTGCATTTCTGCTTGCAGACTGTATAACCTTACATTGAGCTATAAGAAAATAGACTTTCTGGAACATTTGCAAAAGTTCAAACAGGGCATGAAAGGAAGCCTTGGGAAATCACAAAACTAAGCAACTTTATCACCAGGAAACAGCCTATAACTTACTGAAAATTACAAAATCTGCTTTACAGGAAGAGTTCGTTTGGGAAATTTCAAAGTAAATGTAAATTTTTAGTATTTAAATCCTTTGAATCTAAAATATATAAGAGTTTTTTAGTCACTCAAAGTGGTTGTCCTCTCAAAAAATTATTAGAAAAAACCAGATTTTTCAAAATTTCCATGAAATTAAAAATGTTCCAAATTAAATTTTTAATAGAAATCTTTTACATTAATTCTGAAATTGCTCTATTATATTTAACCTTCATAAAAATAAAAATGCAAAACACACTAAACAAGCAAAAAACAACCAACAAACAAACATACCTCAAAAGAATGTGTGTTTTCTTGTAATTCTTAGAAAATTCAAATTAAAGGCTATCTGTGGTTGATGACCTTCTTTCACTATCACAATAATTACTTCCAAAAATGGCTAATTACATGGGGCCTATTAGCTAAATTCAGGTGCAGGTACAAGGCTCCTTTTACTTTTTTAGAGCAGCTGTTCCTAAAAAGCAATTAACCTGAAGATATGCACATTGTACATAAGCCTAAATAACAATTTTTATAGTGTCCTTATTAAAACTGATGCAGTTATATGTATCATGAGTTAAAGAAGAACCTTACCAGAGACTACATGCCTAAAATGTGATTTAGATTACATAGCTAAGAAATGTTTTTCTCAGTTCTTTTAAATGATATACATACCTAATTTTGTTTATACATAAACTAGATCAGATAATATCTCACTATCTTCAAGGAACAAGAAAATGCTAAGTGAAAATACAAACCATAACAGCAAGCACATACTAAGTGAACATACTGATTTTGAGCCAATCAGCTGAAATCACAATTTTGTGTCTTCATAAATTATTTCATATGAAGATCTTCTGAGACTTTAGAAATACCAATGAAATATATTTCAACTTTAAAAATTGGATTGCTGTCTCTTATCTTATATGGAGTCTCAAAACAAAAACAATATAGGTTCACTGATCAGAGCACAGACTCATGATTTTAAAATGCTTACCAGTAGAAGGCAAACTAAACCAAACTGTAGACAAGATTTTAGAGCCCTTCTGGAAAATTCCTTCTTAGGAATTTTCAGGCCTAATGGTTTAAAGAAACGCAAATACTTTACAAACAGACTGGATAAACGCTTGAAATATCAAAAGCACATGAAAAATATGAAACTAATAGTATATTAATTCCTAAGGAACTTCTAAGTTTTAAAAAGGTACTTAGGCAATCTTATGCCCAGTATTTATGCACAATTAAGTTTTATATACTAAGCAACTCTACCTAGCAATAAAAGAAAAAGGCATGATCAAATATAGGCAAAGTTAAAACAGCTATTTTAAAATTTTATAAGAAAGACAACATTGGAAACTGTTCTAAAAGAGTAAAAACTGTTTTCATACTATAAATCCATAATATCATTTCTCCATCAGCCTTGGTGGATATGACAGTAAAATAGTCAGTGTTTTGTTTAGATTATCCAACTTAACATTGAAGTCCATTATGGTAATCAAGTAAAAAAAAAAAAAATTATTTTCCTTTTTATTGACCATTCAGAAATGCCTTAAACTTTCATTTTTCAATAACTGAAACTTTCTTGAAAGTAGAAGACCCTACAGATCCTCTTCACACAGAAAACTTAAATTTTTTATTCTATTCCAAATTACAAATGGAGATGAAGCTTAAACCTAATGCTAGGAAAAATATGGTTTGCTGTTTTGGTTTTTTTTAATTAGGATCAAAAAGACAGTACTTTTTCCCAAAAACTGACACATCACTTTGTCTAAAATTATCCACACTTCCAAAAACCTCTTCAACTCCTATAAAGAGTAACGTAATAGAATTGATCCAAATGATCCATGAGGTCTGACTAATCCAAACAACATAATACAAGTAGAATTATGATAAAAGTTCAACTGATGCTAACTCTTTAACTTTCTGGAAGAAATAAAGACACAAATGAATATTAAATTCACTGTAATTTTAATCCGTAATATGCAAAAAAGGTTGTGACTTTCTGATATGAAATAGCCCTTGACTTTCATAATTCTTAAGCACCGTCTTTTATCATTTTGCTGATGTATGTTATATTTTAAAATCAGAAGGATAATGGATGTGCTTCTTAAACTGTAAATTGGGTTTTATATCAGAGACCTGTCAGCACCACGACAGGTTGACCTGACAGTGGTCTTGCATTTGCAGCTCTCCTTTATGGCTGCTTTTCAAGGTGATAGGTCAGTCTTTAGAAATGTACAGATTTCTTGATCCCTCAGGAAACATCCTAGAGTCTTAACATGAACTGCTTCTATGCTCTTTGAAACAGATTGAAAGCAGATGTATCCTTTGCTGTCGCATATATTGTTATTAATCGGGGGCATTTACGTTTTGGGAAAATAATATAAATTAAAATACAATTGATTTTTCAACAGCCTCTAGGGCAAACATCAAAATTGAGGAGAAATGGTTGATTTCTCAGTGTTACTGATAACTGCAAAACAAAAACAAACACTTACCTCACCTTATATACTCATTAATTTCTTTGCTATGCTGATTACTCCAAGCCTAATGATAATGTTTTTTAAATAAAATGATAATGTTTTTTAAACAAAATGATGTTTCATAAATCTACTCACACTGGATAAAGACTGGTTTGTAGGTATTATTAAACTTGATTGATCATAATCTCTTGAAGGCTACTGGTATCAGCCTGCTGATGATACTGCTCTATAATACAAAGTGGATGAAAGGAAAAAAAGAGCTCAGAAAACTGAGAGCTAATTATTACACAATCTGCTTTCTACTCTGTTTTGCAGACTTCCTTGCTTGGCTTACATAGCTGCAATAATATTTAAAATCCACCTTATACAGAGTATGCTGTTTGGGTTGCTTTTAAAAAAAGTAATTGCGATTCTTTTAGCATCACATTGCATCCTTCTACTGCAAAATGTTTATCAAACTACCTTCAAATATGTACTTGAAATTCATAAAAATAAATGACATGGGAAATGCAGTAGTCACTGCTGACTCTTCTGACATGACTCATCCAACCAAGCTCTAAAATGGTCTATATTCTCAATTACATTTCTGTTTGCAATCAACAGAAAACACTACCATAATTTATTTTAATAACTGATAATATAAGTGTTCACAAGTAATCGTGCTGTGAAAATTATTTATTACTATATTTTCAAATTAAAAAACAATAAAAACGCACACTGTACTTAAATTATATTTTGACATTTTGTCTTGCAGTATTAATTATCTAACAAAGTGAGAATGATTGAATACATTTAGGGGCTGAAAATACCATAGTAAACCTGCTGTAACAATTTGGCCTGTTGTTTCAACTAGCATTGTTGAATGCATAAGTTTGCATCTTACTGAGGGGCAAATGAATGTTAACATGACTTTGAGATGAGATAAAAGAAACTTTCTTTGGAATACATTTAAGTAACATAGTAAATTTGTTTGCACCCATTTCAGGATGTCACCACTCTTCTAACAAAAAATGTATTTTAGCATGCTCAAAGCTGCATGGCCACAACAGCCTTATTCTTGCTGCAATGTTTCCTTCTCCTCCCTTGTCTTTGATCTAGATATGCCAAACTGTTTGCATGCACTGCGTAATCAAAAAATTATATTCATGTTCACAAAAGAGGGATCATATTCATTCCCTCAAAAGAGGGATTACATTTCTGCCAATTTATCATGCTAAAACAGCTCCTCCCAAATGTAAAAGCTGAAAACTTTCCATTGTTGTCACTTTCCCATTTTACATGAAAGCAGTATAAAAGGTAAAGGCTATATATGTACATATGGAGGCTCTCGTGAGAGAGAATCTCACCTGGAGAATCCAACCTAGACTTTACACTTCTAAGCCAAAAGCCTCTAAACACTAGCTCACTAGATAGAGGATGTCAGCTTAGCACTGGCATAGGAGCAAGTCCCAACTTCATTTGTTCAAAGAATACTGATAACTGATTATTCTCTAAAGAAGACCCTTCCATCTTTCAACTTCAAGTGAATGAGGGTACCTTCCTTCACTTGTAAGCCAAAGATGACAAATATAAGTTGATGTGATACTGTATGACACCATATGTTTCACATTTCCTATTGCAGGAGGCACCTAGTCAGAAAAGAAGTTTCATCCTTTTATGGCAGTTATCCTCAAGATGCTATACAGGGAGCTTAGTGACTAAGCTGTGGATTTCATGTTTCTCCTTGGGGAACAAGAGCCTAAAATTAAGGGCTGCATTCCACACCCATTATTGGGATTTGCAAAGCCTCTTGATGATTAAGTGCCTAATCAAACAGCTGGTACTGGGCTCAAGAGGCAATGCAAAACCACAGGGGTTTTGAAAGAGAAATGCTATACAATCATCATCATCCTGACTCAAGGCCAGGACTTCATTATTGGAAAAGTGCCAATCAGTTATATTTCTCTTGTGAGTGGATTGGGAAGAATAAATCCCAGTAACATATGATTACAATGACATTTTATATGTGAGAATAAGTCATGTCATGCCACACCAAATTAACAGGAAATGTTTTAGTGAATTGTATTTTTTATGGCAGCTTACCAAATACAATAATCTATAGAAATCAGCATTAGTGTTTCATAGGTTTGAATGAATCTCTACCAAGGTTACCCCAGTTAAACTAATCTCAGAACTTTAAGGAGAACAGTAACTACATTAGGAAAAAAATGCTCAATTTTCTTCTTTGTACTTTTCTAGATCTACTAAACTTCATAATTATATCCTGATTTACAATTTTTTCATTGACATAACATGCATCTCAATATAGGATATATAATTAGCCTTCAAGAAGCTTTTAAGAACAGATTTGTCTGAATGACTATTTGAAGAATTGCTATAAAACAGCACGTTGAAATTACATCTACAGAGTAACTGAAGTTTATTCTTTCTCATGGAGAGTTAAGTGAATAGCTACACTAAGATATTAGAAGTAGCAAAATTCAGAATTAATTACATAATCCTTATTTTTTCTGACTCAACACCTAAGAATGTAACATCAAAAGAAAAAGCCGTTCAACAGTCAATTGTTTAGAACCCTCAAGATATCAAGTATTCATAAAAGTGAAAAATATTAATTTAAGGATGCTTGCAAGATTTATTTTGACTTTTTTTAGAGACAGGGAAATAGAAGAAGAACATTTCATTTTTTAAAACAATAATTATTCTTAACAAAGCAATAATATAACCAAACCAGTGATTCAAAACCAGAGACAGTCATTTGTCTCAAGCCTTGAGTTGTGTAGCTGTTATTGTGCGTGTTGTTAACTTTTGTAACCTTTAGAAATTAAGGCAATACCACGTATTCAAATACAAAGATGTGCATGTTTGCCTTCTTGAAAAATCAGATATATACATATATACTTAACTTGTAGTCTTGCTATAAAAATATCAAATAGAATTAAGAATTACACAAATATAAATACATATTCAGCTGAATTATATTCCTCTTTGACAGTAATTTATATGGTTAACATCTTAATTTAAAGAAATGAGGATGAAAATTGAAAGGATATTGCTCAAAAAAAAAAAAAATCCAGCTTATCTACAGATATGTATGAACAAGTTTATTGCTCTTTCACATGATAGCTGGTTCTGAAACCTTCAAATCCTCTTCAGCTGTGAACAGTGGATAACATTCCAACACTGGGGTTCTTGTGAGGATTTTCTTGTTGTCATAAGAATAATCTGCCCTAAATTCACACCCACACATATATTTTAAAAGCTAGTCAGGGATATTAACTAATCTTAGAACAGTAGCTCAAGACATCAACAATTTTTTTTTTATTAAAACATTCCAATGTTTCTGCTGAGGTGCAAAATAGAAGTTGAAGTTAGAATTCTCAAAATAAGTTGATCAAAGATTGAAATTATCTACATTTGGAGGATAAAGATGTAACTAATGAAAGTTTAGTCAAGGTTCAGTTTTTTCAGAATGTAACATAGCTCTTCTAAAAAGAAATGTTATTGCTTATGTTTCATTTTAGTAGCCTCTTTTAAGAAGTAGTATTTTTAGAGAAAATTTATTTAATAATTTAGTTAGCAATTCAGTCAATCAAAAGTTTACATAAGAATTCATCATAACTATATTTAAGACCCTGTGAATTCTCAGCATGTAGACTGCATATGAGATTTTCAAAAATCAACATTTGTAAAACCCACATAATTTAATTTTGTAAATGAGGATTTCAACAACTTCTTTTTCTCACTCAAGCTGTAATATAAATATACATCAAATAGTTTTCAATTGACAGAGAAGAAAAAAAACGGTTGATTGTAACAGTAATTACTTATTGCTTCTTGATAGCTATAAAAAGAGTACAGTAAAGAGCAAAGTATAAATGCATCCTATGTGTGTTACTTGTACAGCTTCAAAAAACAAATGAATTTAAAACAATTAAATATACATTAGCCTTAACAAATTAGTGAGAAGTCTTACAACTCTGTATTCTAACCACAGACAGAGCTTCAGCACCCTAGTTTTCCTGATTAGTTAGCCCTTTGGTATGTTACAGAGTCCTTTAAGGGCAAGTTTAAACACTTCTACAGTGGCAATATAGCAAAATGAATTGTTCTAATAACATGGATAACTCCCAGCTGGAGTTTCCTATTGTTTTGTATTCTCCTCCACAGTACCCAACACCACAATAATCTCAGCTCCTTTAACATTTCTTATGACCTTGCCTGCTCACAGTTTCTTTGGCTTTCTCTCTCCCCCTTTAGAAATTAGGCTTAAAAACACAAAATATTTTTGTGGAAAGAAGGATGGAACAACAAAGAAGTAATTTGGAAGCATTTAAGAGAGCAAAAGTAAGGAATCGTCATATTCTTTAAATATGTGCTAAAGGAGTCCCTTTTGCAGACAGAATAAGGTGGTAGTCAAACATCCTGCAAATTGAAGAGGCAGAAAGAAAGTGCTACAATATTAAAAACTGTCAGAAGGCTTGAGTCATAAGAAAGGACAAGTAAGTCACAGAAACTTCTCTCTTCTCTGTTTGCCTTTAGACCTACTAAACAGAAACAGAACATGATCTGTGAACAGGATTAGCCAGGAGAATTTATAGCGAAAATAGTATGAATCACGAGAATTAGAAAAAGTGAAAAAATTCTTTACACTATGAAGAAGTCTGCAGTCTTTGATGCAATGAACATGCAAATTTGTCAGCTATTATCATGTGATAATTATAAGTTTAATTTGCACACAGTAAAGGATGCAAATATAAGGGTAGTCATCACCATAATGAGTTTGAGTTACATTGGTTTTAAATAAAAGGAATTATATTATATTATCTAAATTTTCTTTTGTTCATAGCACTTAGCATACTAGAATTTTATTTTTGTCTATATTGCATGCATGGACACAACAATGGTAAAGATAGATATACACTATATTAAACATTACTGGTTATGAACAGTATTTTCTGATCAAATAAATTTTAGCATTCCTGAACAATAATTTCCCCAAATAACTGAAATAAAATGCACCTAACATAATATATATTTCTAAAATATTGTTTTCCTAGATATTTGCTGATTAGATTTTATCACATTTGTCTACATAGTGATTGAGCAAAAGATTTTAATGTTGCAAAATGAAGTAGTAATCTAAACCCAGCAGATTTAATAGTGTGCATGCAATCTCATTTCTAACTCTTCCAAGTTTATCCTTAAGACTAAATAATAAAAGTTACTCTAACATTATTCAAAATTATAGCACACTATGAACACACAAAGAAGCAGTAATTAAGACACCATAGACAATGTAGAATCTGAAATTTCCCAATTTCGGTATGCTTTACAACTAACACAGTGTTTGTTCCTATGTGCTCTTTTAAAGGAAGCAAACAAATAGCTACACCTTTGGCAAACAGAACAACTCCCTCCAGTCTCTTTTTCTCCTCTACCTCTCATTATCTTTGTTGGAATATTAAGATACCTTTGTGTCCATGTGGTGCTTGTGTCAGGCAGAGAAGGAGGAAGAAAAAAAAAAGGGAAACTGCATGCCAGAAATAAATGCCTGGACATTGGGCAACATTTACCAGGAGTAAGAACAAAGCCTTATGTCTTCTGCAGACATTCTGCTGTTTTGTCAGGGGTAGGATAAAGCTGAGTTCTGAAAACAGGACAGCTTGGGGTTTTTTTTGGATGCTGCCCCACCCCTTCCAATATAGGATGTTCAGAGAGCTGTCAAGCATTCACTTTGGCTGAAGGGTCTCTCTGACTCCAAATTTTGATGCAGTATTATTCTGGTAGCTTGCCACAGTTATTCTGCAAGTAAGAAAGGAAATTCCAAAATTCAAGTTTATATATCAGCCAAAGCTGAAGAGAATTTCATGTTACTGAATACACACTATAGCCTATGGGGTTTACACCAAATAAAAGAACTGCTGCAAACACTGTAAATATGACAACTTACCAAAAAAAAAAAGAATATACGAATCTATTAAAATGGTAAAAGCTATGCCTTCTAAGTACTAGGGCTGCTAGCAACACTCCTATTAGCTACCAAGCTATGCTAGGAAGGATGTTAAGGAGAGAGAATGAAAGAAATACTGCTCTCACTTTCAAATACTGCTAGCTGGGAAACGCAAACTTTGGACTAAATTTTTTTATACTAATTCTATGATAAAAGGTTAAGCTCTTTAAAAATACTTACAAGTGATCTCTGCAGATCCATATAAAAGAATTAGTTATGTCTGCATGGTAAAAAAGAATGATAATTTTTTTTAATATTGCATATAAATTTTCTCATTCATGTTTATGAAAATGCCTTAGATTGTTCTTTTTAAATTATGACATATCCAAATGGTATAAAAACAAAATTTGAGAAATGTATCAAAGTAACTTAACTGTGAATCACCAATCTCTTTGTGAAAATGCAAGAACACATTTATGTGTTCTTACATATAGATGTACACAGATAGATGAACACATATAGATGTCTCTGTATCAAGTAACTGTGTAACTACATGTATATACAATTCAGTTATATATATATATATACATAATATTAAACCTAACTAGACATGTCAAAAATTTGATAGACCTGTGCTGTGAACATCCTCCACTGTGAGCAGAAAGATTATCACAGCACATATTAGCTCACTCTCCACCAGCTTTCCCTGAGCTGACACTAAAATGGAACTATCAGTAGTTCTGCAGTTTCTGGCACGGAAGTGTTCATCCACATTCCCCACTACTAACCACAGCAGCTTCCCTGTACTGAACTTAATGCCACAGCAGCACGAAGTTTTACATTCCTGCTCATGCTGAAATCAGACATATACATACCATCTTTACACACAAATGCATAATATCCCAAACAATTTTTAATTTATATCAAGATCTTTGATGATCTGGGTTCAAAGGGACATCTATGATTGTACACAGCTCTTCTGGCTTATACAAGGAAAATGAAGATGTTCATGGGCTTAAAAGTCTACATATCTACAAGTGTATGGGGCTGGGGGGATTCACCGCAGAGTACTGAGGAATCTGGCAGAAGAATTCACCAAACCACTCTCCATCATTTATCATCAGTTCTGGTTAACTCAGGGAGCTCATGACTGGAGGTTGGCCAGTGTGATGCCCACCTACAAGAAGGATTGGAAGGAGGATCAGCAAACTATAAGCCTGTCAGCCTGAGCTCAGTACCAGGGATGGTTATGGGACATCTTGGGTGCATTCACATAGCACATACACGACTAACAAGGGATCGTGCCCAGCCAGCGTGACAGGTTCAGAAAAGGCAGCTCCTGCCTGACCTACCTGATCTCTTTTTATGACAGATGTCCTGACTAGTGGTTGAGGTGTATGTTGTCTACCTGGACTTTAGTAAAGCCTTTACAGTCTCCCACGGCATTCTCCTGGGAAAACTGGCAGCCCATGGCTTGGACAGGTGTACTATTCACTGTATTAAAAACTGGCTGGATGGCTAGATCCTGAGAGTGGTGGTCAATGGAGTAAAGTCCAGCTGGAAGCTGGTCACTACATGGTGTTCCCCAGGGCTCAGTAATGGGGCCAGTTCTGTTTAACACCTTAACTGATGATCTGAATAAGGGGATTAAGTACACCCTCAGTAAGTCAGCAGATGACACAAAGTTGTGTAGGAGTGTTGGTCTGCTGGAATGTAGGAAGCCTCTGCAGAGGGATCTGGACAGGCTGGATCAATGGGCCGAGACCAATTGTAAGTGGTTCAACATGAAGTGCTACCCTTGTGTCACAACAACCCCATGCAGTGCTGCAGGCTGGGGGCAGAATGGCTGGAAAACTGCCCGGCAGAAAAGGACCTGGAAGTGCTGATCAACAGCTGGCTGGACATGAGCCAGTGTGTGCCAAGGGGACCAAGAAGGCCAAATGCATCCTGGCCTGTATCAGCTATAGTGTGGACAGCAGAATGAGGGAAGTGATCATATTTGGCACTGTACTCTGTACTTGGCAATGGTGAGGCTGCACTTAAAAGTCTTTTGCCCAGTTCTGGACTCCTACTTCAAGAAAGACATTGAGATGCTGGAGCAAGTCCAGAGAAGGGCAACAAAGCTGGTGAAAGGTGTAGAGTGTAAGTTAAGTCCTGTGAGGAGTGGCTGAGGGGGCTGGGGCTGTTTAGCCAGAAGAAAAGGAGGCTCAGGGGTGACCTTATCACTCTACAGCTGCCTGAAAGGAGGGTGTAACCAGGTGGGAGTTGGCCTCTTCTCTCAACCAGCCAGTGACAGGATGAGAGGACACAGCCTCAAGCTTTGCTAAGGGAGGGTCAGTTTAGACATCAAGAAGAATTTCTTCACTGAAAGGATGATCAGATATTGGAATGGCTGCACAGGGAGGTGGTGAAGTCACCATCCCTGGAAGTGTTCAAGAAACAACTGGATAAGGCACTTAGTGCTATGGTTGAGGTGATGTGGTGGTGATTGGTCAAAGGTTGGACTCAATAATCTTGGAAGTCTTTTCCAACCTTTATGATTCTATGATATCTGTAGCTCAACACAAATAAAGTGATCTTAGAAATTAACAACAAAAGCATTCTGAGAAATATAAATAGCTTTGCATAAAATAATAACTAAATTAAATAATTTAGTTTAATTAAATAATGAACTTAATTCATTATTTCATTAATGAATTAACAAAGTACAGAAAAATATCAGGTTCTATGTACTCTCTTACTTTCTTTTTTAATAAAATACTTGTTAGGAAAAGCCTAACAAAAGTAAACTTTGATGGTACTCTACACCCATCCCTTTAATTCTGGAAAAGCACAGTCATTAATCAAGCAAAGGTTACTGTAAGAGCATTATAGTAAATACATTACTTATTCATAGGCTACACTGAGTATAATTAAATTATATGTTCTGATGAAAAGGAGACATTTTTACTTGACATGCTGATTTAAAAAAAACCCCAAAAAACCAAATAATTTTTATGATTTGCAGAAAAGACCTCATTCCTTCACAACATTTGGAGAAAACGGAGAGAGAAGCTGACATCCTAACATTTTGTCATAGAATATTAAGCCTTTTCACCCTTACTTACATTTTACCTTAACCACAACAGTGAGAGAAAGCTGTTTATATATGATTAATGTTTGCTGAGTTAGGTTGGTGGCTCTATTTAGTTTTGAGCTACCACACAAGCCATCATTACTACTGACATAAGTATGGAATTATTATTAATATATAAAATAATTATATAATTCCTTAAGTATGGAAATATTATTAACAGACAAGCTAAGAACTGAACATCCAGCAAAACTGATTTTCATTTTTACATCAAATGGGACTCTTTCCAGTTGCCTAGATAAATACGTTGGTAAAGTATAATGAATTTCAGGAACAAGTAAAATACTTAACTTCAGTCAATCTACAATGCTTGAAAACCTTTGATTTTCCTTAAATGTTTTACCAGGTTTTAAAGATAATTCTGATAAATTAACCATAGAACAGTGCAATGGATCTCTAGCTATATATCTGGTTAAATACAATGGTATTTTACATAGAAACTGCAAACTATAATTTTTAATCATTAATGTTCTACTGCCTGAGAGATAAGTTTCAAATTCCATTAGAAATTTGAACATAACAATACATTTTTTAATAAAAACTAGTGTTTTGGAGAAACAATAAAACTGAAATTATTCACCAGTGGCCTTTTCCCTTTACTGAATAATTTATGACAGCCACACAAATCCAGAAGTCTGTAAGATATGATACACTAAACACATGCAGGGAAGTTACTTGATGAGCTCTTTTTTTTCTAAATATTAGTTCAAATTAAATAAAAATATTAAAACATTTTCCTCTAAATTCTGCCTGATTCAATCACATACACATTTATGTTGTGCATTGTGATCTGATCACCAGAGATAAAGTTCTCAGTATGAATCACACATTGTGAAAAATGTTGTTCAGTATTTCATAGAACTAACTCACTCTGCAAGAATTTTGTAACAGAACAAACCATCTTCAGGATGCCAGTCATTACGAGGTAATAACTTGAAGAATTAGTAACACACCTTTGGCCACGTAGCCCTAAGGATGCTTTGTTTAATTCACATTCACTGTAATTTGTTGCTCAATTATACCTCTGATCACTTGTAACTGCAGTCCTTTTGGTCAAAAGCAAGCGAAATTTCTACTCACACTGCAGACTGTCTGCCAACTCCATTGTGGAATATGGAGAGGTTCCTTTCTACAACTGTACACCATCACCACCCTACCGTAACCACTGAAATAGCAATGAAAGAGTTCTAATATGATTACACTGTGGCTAAGTGCCATGCAGAAGTCTGGATACTTTAGATTACCCTTTAGACCTCATCAAAAGAGATGATTAGAACGAGACTATAACAAAAAGTCAGACTGTTATGAGAGAAGATAGTAAAGAGTAAATAAATCTTCACTAAGGCTAGTTACAGAATAAATACTGGTTACCAACCTTTTCAGCATGTTTTCTCTACTTATGTTCCTGACAAATTTTATAAAACACTAATGAAATCATGTTCAAAAAGATGACAAAAACCCAAAAAACTGACTTCCAAAGGAAAATAAATAAAAACCAAGATACACAATACTACATGAAGCTTCAAAGGTTATAAAACTATAAGCTTGCTTTCATTAAGAAAAATTAAATTTCTAGCAGTATTTTCCTTCCATGGAGTTTAATAAAGTAGGTCTGGTTAACTTAGTATTTAAAAACTGCATCTCCCAATTATGTTGGTCAATTTACATATCTAGCTTTGCTCTAACCTACCAATACAACTGTGTATTCACCCCACATTTATTCTAATCTCCATCAAATATAATTACAACAATATAGCTACGTAGAAGCTAGCCATATGTATTTCTCCACATAGAAAACCTAGTCATTAACAAACTTCTGCCAACTTAGTCCTAGAGTTGTAAGTGAAAAATAACTAGTGTTGAAATGGTACAAAACTCAGAAAGCAGTTAAAATACTGCATTGTAATATTTAGTAGTGCCATGAAGATGCTAAAATTTTACTTTAATATTTACATAACCAGAAATTTACATAATCTAGAAGTAAATAGTAAGATCACGTGGCCCTGTCAAGACAAATTACATTGCTGCTCCTTCTTGCATCATGAAAATGTAATTATATATATATTTAACTCAAATTTTATATAGTAAATATAGAAAGGTCTGCAGGCTATCAGAGAGAATGATAGATATAAGATACACTGTTTACAGAGCTAGAATAGTGATTAAAAATCAGATTTATAGTAAATCTTTAATCACATAAGGGATAAGTTAAGCAATTAATCCCTTCAAGAAATGGTGGAGAATTAAATTTTAAAATTATGGAGTGTAAAAGAATTATGTCACTCGATTGTCACTCTCAAGAAGCAGTGAACTGAGGTGACCCATGATCTTGATGAGACAGAAATATTCATAAATGTGATGTGCAGCATCTAATGCCACTCAGCAGTCTACATCAAATTTCAAGGAAGGCATTCAGAAACACCTTGACAGGCTGGCAAAATGAGTTGACAAGAATTTCATAAAGTTCAGCAATAGTGAAAGCAAAGTTCTGTACTGGATCAGTTCAGACCAGGCACTGACCAGCTAGAACGCAGCTTTGTGGGAAAGATCTTGGGGGATCGCTATGAACTACAAGTGGAACATTTGTGTACCCTTGTGGCAAAGATGAGGTAACTACATTCTGGAGTACTAAGAGTGCTGAGGGAATTCAACATTCTCCTTTATTTGGTGTTTGTGAGACTGTATTTGAGAATAAGGTCACAATTCAGACTACCCAGTACAAGAAAGACACTGATATATTGAAACAAGGATGGTGAAGACCACCAGTATGAAGAGAGGAGTACATGACACATGAGGAGAGGGTGAGAGAAACTTTTCAGCCTTAAGAAGAGAAATCTGAACAGCAATCTCATTGCTGCCTTCAGTTACAAGCATGAGAGCACAGAGATATGAGTCAAGCTCTTTGCAGTGTTGCACAACAAAAAAAAGAAGAGGCAATGGTCACAAATAGCAATGAAGGAAATTCTGACTTGACTGTAGAAAAACCTTTTTTCAGAATGAAAGGTCATTGGAAGGTTATCCAAAGATGATGTACAACCTCCATCCTTAGAGACAACCAAAACCCAGCTGGACAATGTCCTGAGCATCCCAATGTAATCTCAATGTAATCTGAAAGTAAATCACAGTTTTTAAACTACATGAAAAATGAAGTGTAAATGCCCAGACTTCAAAAATCCTCTTAGTCTGAATGTTTTGCCCAGCTTTTTATTTTTGGGAAAGATGATCAAATAAATAATTAAAAAGCCACAACTAAACAACCTACTCTCCTACAGAACTTGACTTCTATGCCAAGAACCTAAATCAGGGCAGTCAGGCTTTCAAACTTGGTAACAGCTTTCAGAGTGCATTAGTCTTGCTTGCGAACAATTTCCTCTCTGGCACAGCTCAGAGGAGGATATCCATGCTTACTTCATTAAACCTATCAGCAGTGTTTGACACTGAAGATCACCATGTGCTGCTGACTTGCCTGGGAGACTGGCAGAAATGAGTCAGTCACCCTGAACTGCATAGGTCAACTCCTATCAGTCAGATTTCAAGACAAGTCTGATGGGTGGTTTCTTTCCAGCCCTGAAAACTTGTATTTGTGTGATGCTACAAGGATTGGTTCTACCTCTTGTTTCGTTTAACACAAAACTTTATGAGAAGTCTTCAGACAACAGACATCTTCAGTGGCAACAGAAGCTATCAGATTCCTTATTTTATTTCATTCCTGCAAACACAGATAGACTTGAGGAAAAAAACAAGGGATACAATAAAAAAAAATGCCTGGAATGAATGAATGAAAGAAAGGTGAGGTACGGTATGAAAAAGACGAAAGACACTGAGGACCAAAAACTGCTGTGAGGTTTGATGAGGTACAAGCATGTCTTACTTGTGGCTATGCTAGAAAGGAACACTTTGTCAGGAACACAGGCACAGTCTTAATGCAAGAGAGATTCCAAGACTGAGGAGATGGCCAAAACTAAGGTACTCAGGCCCTCCTGCTTCTTTAGGGAGTGTCACTGCACAAACAGTGCCATCAGCCATCCATACACACGCACTGCCACCATCTTTGTTTTCCTGCTTTCCAGTTGTACATTGATGTTATTATCTACATGTTTATTTTCAATCTGTTATGTAAACAACTGCAGCTAGTGATGACAGACTCAAAAAATTCCTTCTCAAGATTTTTATATTATTCTTCAGAAATTTGGAGTTTAAAGGATAAGCATATATATTATAGGACAACTAAATAGAAATTTTTCTGAGCAGGATTATTTAAATATATTAAAAAAACAAACAAACCCTCACTTGTGAAGTGAAAATGGGAATTTTTTGTCATTTTTACATTCCATTAAGGTTTATGTATACAAACCCTGAAAATATCAAAAGTTCTTCTTCTCAAGTCTTAAGCAAAAGAATTATTTTTTTCAGGTTAAAAAGTTAAATTTTGATAGCTGAATTCTGGTTGCAGCATGTGTACAGTAAATCATACTCTTTTGAGAAAAAAAAGCCCTGTATACATATAGGGCTTACAGAAAAACAAACAAACAAACAAAAAA
>VZRH01007748.1:1038714-1061288 GCA_013397555.1 Urocynchramus pylzowi | reverse complement strand
TTACAAAAAAAAAAACAAAAAAACAAAAAAAAAAAAAAACCAAAACCAAACCACCCAAAAAACTGACACTTATTCCACCTTCTATACTTTTTACAGAGAATGTTCTCAGCTATCAATTTCATTTCAATTTTTGATAGTTATAGAAAGCATAACTATTCATTAAAAAGCAACATTTTAATGAAGGTTGTGAATCTACTTAGAACAGTAAAATAATAATTATATATTCTGACCAGATAAATTAAGTATCCATTACTTAAGTCCCAGTCTATTAACTGAACACACAGACAGCTAAATAGATGGCTTTTTTATAAAAATGTAACATAGATCTCTATCAATCTGTTAAGAATTTATTATCCCATGATAGCATCTTACCTCTGTAATTCATGCCATTTTATTTCTAAAAAAAAATTAGGTAATGAAAATTTTCCATAAAATGCCTATCCTTAGAAGAATTCATTTTATTACCCTTCCCAAAATACAAATGGTGAATAAGATCTGGGAAATGAAATGCTACTTTCATGTTATTAATTGTCCTTCACTTACATAAGGACCAAACCCAAATTAATCTCACATGTTTACTCATAATAAACATAAATTACAAAACCATATTTTATATTACTGAGCATTGCTAAAATTGTTTTGGTTTTTTTCTCACATGGGAACACAGATATTTGCCTTATACAAAGCAATTGTTCCCTCTATCTGCCTTTTATCTACCACTTAATTCTATTTTAAGAACTTATTGCCTCAAGGCCATTTTTCATTAAAACTACACAATTTTTTAAATGTAATAAAATCTTTGATGTAGATTACAATGCTTACTTACTGATAACTCTGCAGCTGGAATCTTTGCAAACTAGAAGGGTTATTATGATTACTACCTTACTGTGTTTTTACTGTGTATCAGCAAACATTTAGTGAAATTTGAGAAATGTTTCTTAAATGCTATACCTTTTCACTAAATTCATGTTCCTATAACATTAAATCAGGAGGTTCAACAATGGGACCTAATAAACAACCATACACTTTCTGGTTAACTGCAAAACTTAGTGACAGATTCTTGAACCCTTACTCATATGAAATTACTCCTATAGGCTAAACTTGGGAGCCAGTGAGGAAGTGAGAGGTATCTCCTCTGTCACTATATGAAAATATCTTCTGCTTACCAGTGAAGTTCAAAAACTAGCTGCTTCAGATATTCTGATTCTACAAGAAGTTCTCTACTGAGCTGCTGAGCCCCCTGTCATCGACTTTGTAGGTATCAGTCACTTCACTGGAAAACCACCAAAGTCGCTGATGTTCTTGTAGTTCCAACACTGAAATCCAGGCTCTGTGAGACTGTTCATTTTCACAATGAAATTATGTAACTCAGTTATTAAGTTTTCATCTTCAAGAAATGGCTTCTGGCTGAAAGGAACTCAATATTTTTCTTGATTGCCTGATTCATTTGTGATACCGCCATTTTATTTAGTTCCTTTGTAATTCCATCCTTTTTCATGGTGAATGCATATGTGTACCCTTTCTAAAACACCTTCAAGAGAAAAAAAGGCTTACATATCCATGCTGTGTGTACATTTGCCTGCCTTCACTCCTAAAGATGTGCATTTGTCAGTCATTTTAAACCGCATTTGAGGAAATGGCAGTTTCAAGCATGAACAGCTGACCTTGTGTTTTTTGGAAATAATGGAGAACAGACAAGGGTGATCCAAACAAGAGGCTTGTTTGTCATGTTACTAGATACCAAATATTGTATTAAAAAGCAAAAGAAGTTTAATTTTTATAATTATCAACCAGAAAAAAAAACCACCAAAAAAACCAAAACAAAACCACACAGAATATCAGTCTTTGTTATTTCGAATAATTGGCACCTAGTGCAGTAGCTTATTTTCACTTTGTGGGTTTTTTTCATATAGTAGTGTAATCTTCCATGGTTAGGCTGCAAATTTTACATGGCTCTAGAGAGTCCTTTTGAAAACACAAGAACCATGACAATATTTATAAAGATCTCCCTTAAAAACATACCTTATTTCCTTTCTTTAGAAAAATATGATCCAAAATGATAATTTTGATCAGACAGTTTGTAACTTGCAAGAAAACAAGACACAATAATAGCTCCTTAATGGATACCTTGTGAACTACTCTGTCTCTTAGAGTGGGTCTATGGGACTCTGAAGTAAAGTTAATACACATCTAAAGCTGTCAGTTCGACAGGGATCAAGAAAACAGGGAAATAGACTGGAAAAACAAAGTATAAAGAAACCTAAAATATAGGCTAAAGGAAACAGTATACTACAGAGGATTACAGAATCCCTTCATATAATGAGCATATTACATTAAGTGGAATGTTTTTTAAATGCCCACTAGGTAATAACCAGTATTTACATTATAGCATTTTCTAGATGCTGAATGAAAAGCTTTTGGCCCATTGAGTTACCCATGGTACAAACCCACAATTGGTTTGAACACCAGCCCCCAGTGTCAGGGTAAATTCAAAGAGCCTAGATTAGGCTTTAAGCCCAGGCTGCTCCAATGTTAGAGAAGAGAATGAGACACTTCAGCATGTTTAGGTGCTGGTAGACATGCTGAATACCTACACAACGCTGAATATAGGGATGTATGTGGATTCCCATTCCTCTTTGGAGTTCAGACACTTGGATCTAGACTATAAAAGTGATGTATCAGACTACTGAAAATGCAGACCGTGAAATTATTTTCTGAAGACTGAAACCTGCTTTCAGGAAGGTCCCCTGAAATAATATTGCCTTCTTTTGCATATTTATTTAGGACTTAGAATACAAGCTCAAGAGGTGATGATTTCATTAATTTCTGTGTTAAGAACACAGTGAAGGCTTCAAAAGAACTACTGACACAAGGGAGTCTACCTCCAGCCCACTGGGAAGAGCATTCAGTTAGGAGTCAGCTGATCTGCATTCAGTCTAAGTATCAACTCTAAACTGTGACTTCAAGCAGAAAAAGGTCATATGCATATCACAGCTCAAGGAACTCAGAACAAACATTTTGCTCAGAAATGCTTAACTTTGTCATTGACTAAACATTTGTGCCAAACACCCTTAGGGAAGATATTTTTTTTCGATCTTTGAAGAGATTAACTAAAAACTAATAAAACTGAAGAATATTTAATGCTATAAAGGAACAAGAGCTCAAAGTGTTCCACTTGCCAGAAGTAAAAGAATAAATATGATAAAATAAGAAGAATAATAACCTAGCTCCTACCAAACAGTGACCTGATAAAAAACAATTAAACAAATATCAAATGGAGGGAAGAAATATAGAGTTAACTGATTTGTTAATGGCAATTTTTGGTAATTACCAATAATGGTAATTACCTCTGCAAATATATTTTAACATTTTCACCCTATATGCACTTTGTTATTACTGTCGAATGGAACACTGTACAATAGAGGCAGAATTGTTCTATTGCTAGTAAAGGGTCGTTTGTTTTCTCACTTAAGCTGAAAAATATTTCAATTATATCTGGTGTCAGGGAAAAGGAAAAATGACAATCCAAACAAAACCAAATGTGTTAAAACCCAGTAATTTCTTCAATAAAATTTACACCCAAAAGTCTGAACAGTCTGAACACTGTATACTATTGACAGGTACAGCATTGTCAATGGTTGGCACTCAGTTAATACTTCTGTTATAAAGGTTCCTCTGTCAGATAACAGCAGACGGAAGTGTTTGTGAAATCACCTGCAATCTTAAATGCATAACTCATTGATTTCTTATTGATACATTGGAACTTACTTTACTTTTTAAAATTAAAGTGATGGATGTTACACAATTTTGGTGAACTGTCTATGAATTCTTCATACTAGATGAACAAGAGGACGTTCATCTAGTATGAAGAATTCATAGACATTCAGACATAGAGGATGTTCTGAAAGCCTTCAGAAGCTATCAAATAAAATCTTAAAACTTGATTGTTGTCCTGAATCATAATATTGCAATACATCTTGAATATGTCCAAAGGCACACTAGAAGCTCATAAAATAATCATGACTTAAACACATTTTAAGTAGAAGGCAGAAGCATGCTAAAATGTTACTTTTGTGGATTTTTAAGGGTAGTATGTCTCTCTAAGTAGCTTTTTCACTCTACAATATTTGCACAGTGAAATTTGACTAATGTGTGACAAATTCATATAGGTATGAACTGCAAATTTCTAATAGCATTGCATTGGATAAGTTAAGCATTGACATAATTTAGAGATAAAACAGATTCTGACACCACTATTACCTTTGGGTTGCTTTACTTTCTAAAAGAAACCCAACGTATCTCCTAGCTCAATCAGAGGTTACACATTATATACAGAAATCACTTTGAGTTTGACAGACTGCATTACACAGGAGATGAAATCAAGTTCTAGTAATTGTTTCTCTGACCTTTAACTATTAATATAAAATCTGATGAATTAAATGAAGGACACACAAATTAGAGGGGCATGAGATAGTTAGAAAAACACTGTATAAAAATATAAAAAAAATCAGCTAATACATGTATACTTCCCATGAAAAATATTTCCCAGTCATGGGAAAAGTTTTCTTCCCATGTGGAACTGCCCTACCCCCAAACACCCAGCTGATGAACATTACTGCAAGGGAAATCCTGTGATATAAAACAGACACCATCTGGAGGAGAAGTAAATAAAGCCAGAGAAAAGGTGAGCACAAACAGCAGATGAGTGCAGGAAGAGAGATATCAATAGACCTGCTTTGGGCAGTAATATAGTAAGTTTTCAACTTCTGTGAAAAAAAAAAAAAAAAAGGTTTATCAAATTCTGGCTACAATGTCAGTAAAAGTATGCATGCACCTTTTCCTAAACAGTTTTAGCTGAGAAGGTATCCAATACAAAACAATAATGTGACGTTAAAACATCATCAATAGGATGGTAAAATAAGCCAGGGAATAAATTTTTTTTTTCCAAAGATTTAAATGTAGACCACCAGCCTTTTCTAGTAAGTATATAATTATTAGTCTTGAAACAGAAAACTTTGATCATTAGGTATGTCCCCTAATTCTATGCACCAAGACTTATCAGGAAAGAAAACTAAATCCAAAGCTTTCAGATTTTTTAGAAGACCTCTTAAATACTGTTTTAAAAAGGGGTCTGTGATGGCCACACTCAGTGGAGCATCCAGGAGAGGGAGAATGTATAGGGACACACACCAGCCTCAAACGCATGATTTTGCACAGTCTAAGTCTGGCACAGGTCCTTGCACCCTAACTCTTTAGCTAGGATGTTCCTTGCCCATAAGCCCTTGCACACTCACTCCCTTGCAGAAATTCTCCTTCCATGGGCCTTTACTCACTTCCTTAAGTGAAAAAAAGAAAAATAAAAATTCAGGAGATAACATTTCATTCCATAAATCATGGACTTAATAATACAGCTGTCATTAAGACAAATCTTACATGGAAATATCAGAAAAAGAACTCCTATCTAACAGTTACTAAAAGAATGAAAAATCTGCTAAACTTAGAAGACCTAATACCTAATATATTTTCAAGAACACCTAGCAAGTCCAAAAAACTTATTCACAAGTAGTTTTTTCATACTATAATGAGATGCAGAGCAAGACAAAAATTATTAAAAACGCTCATGTGATGATGGCAAACCAATGGATGTCCTACGCACATGAGACGGGCAAGAAAACACTGTACCCTCTGATCTGGATTTAGGTCAGTTTTTGTGTAGAATACGATGTGTTGCCTACTAACCACACAAAACATTCTCATTAATATGCTTCTGACCAATAAAAGAGGCCTCAAACATACCTTTCAAGATGTGTTCTGACTTCAGCTGGTTGTTACACAGGTACTTAGCAGTATGCCATGCTTGCTTCAAGAGTTTTCATTGCACAGATATTTCTATGATGTATTTTATGTTTTAACTTTGTCACGTTGTGCAGAACTTTTGTACTTACTGCACTATATGTTTGTTTAAAAAGTCTTTCATTACACAAAAAATCGAATCAACCAACAACCAAACCCCACCAAAGCAAGCTAGTCTGGATCCTAGTCAAGTTAATGACATACTTCTATTATGAAATGGAAAACAAATTAGTATTTACTCTTGCTATCAAGATCTTGGAATCATCCCTTACAGAAAGATAGGTGAAGAGTAATTTTTTAAAAAGAAAAATCATTAAAAGAGACCATCACAAACGTATGAAAATCTAAATTACCTGTTTATCATCCTGTTATAATTAATAGGACGATAAACACATAATTATTATCACATCAGAATCCAATTTTTTTCAGGCAAGAGGCCCAACAGAAATTTCACAGAAAGTCTGACTAGAATTAAATTGCTCTCAGGCGCAGTTCTTATATTTGCAGCCATCCCCTCAACTCAGTCATAAAAGTCCAAAAATTGCAACTATAAGAAACATTATATTTGTAATCTATCTACAGAATCAGAGTGCAACTATTAAACACAAGATTCCATAATTTAGCCTTCAGCACATTGTGACCCTGTGAAGGAATTTATGATTTTATCTTATCTGACATGTATTTTATCTAAGAAAAGAAGTCATCAGAGCTCAGTAAATTTTCCAGCAAAAATTATTTAACTATGCTATGAAAATGAAAATCTATGCCAAACTGCTGATATGGATGTCAAGTATATAGAAGAATCAGCTACTGCTAGGAGGAACCAGTCAGTCTTTCACAGTAGTTTGTCTATGACACTGTCTAGAAATTTTATCAATGTACCAGTAGTATTGTTTGCTACAATTTTTTTGACTTCACAATAATTTTCATTTCAAAACGGATAGGAATACTTTGTGAAAAAAACAAAACCTCTGACCCCTTAAAAGTCTTATCAGGTAATTTCAGTTAAACGCAGACTAAGTATATATATTACCCAAAGTATCAGTTATGAAAAGAAGGAAAAATTTCATTTCCATGGCACAGACTCCAGCACACTCTGCCTGTAAAGTCTGGGAACACAGCCACAGGAAAAGTCATACTGTGTTAGTAATCACCTAGGTCCCCGCTTTAGGGAGTCAAATTCAGATCTTTTTCTGTTTCCCTGCTCCTTTTCCTAATGCACATGCCACTGAGCTACATCTCCTGTCTCCTTCACCCACTTAAGGCTTCCAGTGTCATTTAAGTTTTAGTAGTGACAAGAGGAGACTGTGAGACAAGGGACAGCATCCAGAAGCTGACAGCTACAGACATGGCCAGCTGCTCCAATTCATTGAAGTATTCATTGCATCCTTGGCAGCAGCCCTCCCTGCACACTTGCAGCAGACTATATAAGAAGAATTATCTGCAGCTGAAATCATCTAATAAGCATGTGTTGCTGCTACCAAGCACTGATGCAGGCTTACTCAATGGTATTCAGGAAGCCAACCTGAGGTTTATGATGTAGTTCACTAATATAACTGGAACAATATGGTGTTATATAGTTTTTCTGAGCATCAGAAGGGAGGTGTGTTTATTACACCCTCCACATCTTCAGAAAAGCAGCAGATTTATTAAAGCAAAAACCTTCAAATGCCTTTTTTCTTGTCCAAATAGAAAGTAAATTAGTCATCACTAAATTGTCTGACCTTAGCAGCAGCAAAGCCATGGAGTGACCACAATCAACCATAATATGGAAGATGAAGAATCATGGGAATATTCAGGTTGAAAATTACCCCTTGAAGTCTCCAATTCAATCTCTTTCTCCAAGCATGGTTATCTCAGAACAGGTTGCTTAGGGCTTTTTTCCATTTGAGTCTTGAAAATCTTCAAGAAGACTGCACAGCTCTGAAAAACCTGATGCACTGCTTGACTATCCTCATTGTGAAAACCCTTTTCACCATCATGAACACCTTATTTCAACACATGACTTGTCCTCCCATCACTGGAGAAAACAGACCGGCTTTTTCTTCCTGACAGCTTTCTCACATCTATTGGGTCACTAGGTTTGTTAAGACCTAATACCATGAAATATCCTGATAGCTTTCTCTTTTCCAGGCTGAAATACTTTTCCCCTCAGCCTCTCCTCCTGCAACACGAACTCCAGAACCCTGCCTTGATGGCTCTTCACTTAACTCACTTCAGGTACCATCCTAGAGCATCCCCACTCAACTAACAGCGAGAAGACTAAGACAAAGGCTGAAGCCTACACAGAGTGCAGGATTTTTCTTGAATGAAATTGAAGATACCATGTTAAAAGAAAGAATATGTACATATGTGTCCCTTTCTTTGGAAACTGTTCTGGAGACTTAGTACTGAGGAGGGTGTATGGTAGATGCATTCTAACTCATCTCTTTCACATTTTCAATTGATTGGCTCCAGAGGCATACTAAGCTGCATGTAGGAAATGCTGACTTTAGATAATTCCCTACACAGCAAGTTGACAGCTTAAAATCATGTTTGGAGACTATTCTTATTAACTATAGTTTAATAATTTGTTCCAAATTCCCACATTTGCAGTAGAAAAATTTTCAAAACTGAAAAATGTCATCTTCATTCAGTGAAACAACAGATGAAGATACCCATATTCTTACAGCACTGCAGGATTTTAACTTGTATGAGATCTGTACACAGTTTGCAAAGTTTAAAATAGTTTAATTCCTATGCAAGATTTGACAGAATTTGACAACTATCTCTGCAATCATTTCCAGTTAGAATATTTTTTTTCATTAATTCATAAAAAAGTACTTAGTAGAGAAGTTTTGAAAAAGCAGTGCCATAATGCTTTAAAATCAGTTTACTTCTACCTTCTCTAAACATGAAACTTAAAACCTCCCAAGGTCTTTTTCTGTGTAGAATATCATGAATCAAATGAAGTGATTTAAGACAAGAATTGTCAATCAAACCACAAAACAGAGTCTAACCGATAATTCACCTAATAATTATTTTAAGTCATATGACTGAATTAGAAGAGAAGATTTACTAGAGACTCAAATGTGTAACAAATTTTCATAAATGAAGCAGCATGATTTCTTCATGCTTATGGTAAGAAACTGATCTTTTCATTCTCACAGCAACTAAGAACAATACCAACCTTTCACCACATTCACAAATATAAAGTGCTGATTTTGAAGTAATTTTAAAATAAGAGCAGTATGATTAAGCCATCTAGGTTATAGCTGAAAAACATAATATGAAATAGAAGCTTTCTGAGGAAATTATGGTCTTAAGCATTAGTATTTTTTCTGTATATTCTGCTTTTACATTATACTATCAAAGAGGTCATTACAGTAAATACGAGCATGGAATTGGAAAGGAATCTAACCTTATGAGGGGAAATAAAAACCTCCTTGTGTTGAAGCTTTTCATGTTTGAACCTAATGCAACTGAAGTGCCTCATCAATCCAGTGGGATGACTGTGTACTGGCACAAAGGAGAAGGTACAAACAGGCAGCAGACACAAGCAGGGCTGCAGCAGTGACAACTTTTGTGAGCTTATACTGTTATCAAAGTGTATGCCAAGTCTATTAAAATGCTATTAAATTTTAAAAAAAAACCAGTTGAGCTGCTTTTAATCTAGGTTTAACCAGGGCCCCTGTCTAGTTCACTGCAAAGTCATACAAAAGTTCATATTGCACAAAGAATAAACGTTCAGGGATGAAAACAACACCTTTCAATTGTGGTGCAAGTTTATGCTGCTGTAAATGCTTGTGGAATTACCGTGCTAGAACTCGATATCATACCGGTTTTAAATTAATTAAGACTGCAATGTTGCCAAGAAGGTACATTCCCTCACACACAGCTTGTGCGGACACTCTCCTGCTTCCCTTCTCATGGCATATATTAACTTAAGAGCTGTTACAGCTGATCCAACTTACTCTATATTTACAAGAAAAAACAATATCAGAGCAAAAGGAGATGGAAGCATGCAGTCAGGACAGGGAGAAGGGCAAAACAGATGAACCTTGTTAAAGCAGAAGCCTTGTTTGCCTCAGTCCCACGGACAGCAGTTCAACACTGTGAACTTTTAACAGGCTGGAGTATTTTCAGCAGGATCAGTTCTCTGAGCAGCCAACATTGTACAAATGAGGACACAACAGGCAGCAGTACTAAACAGCCTGAGAGAGGAAGAAGATAGGAGTGCCTTCCAGAGCACTGACAGTTTAAATTGTCTCACAGTGTTCACTGAAGTGTACTCGTAGATTGTACACAATTGCTATTGTTAAACTGGAGAAGTTCCTCCAAGACAGATGTGCTACTTCTCAATATACATTTATCAAAACACTCCTTTAACTTGACATCTATGTGCCCCAAAACACATTGCTTTTTCCAATAAATTAGCTGTTATAAGCAAAAGATATAAGTTCTTTCTCATATTCTTTCCTATAGACTCAAAATCAAATTAGAAACTTTGACTGCTACAAGGTAAATAACGAAAATAGTTTTGGTTACGCAGTGTGGATGAATATAAATATAATGACAAATCACAAATTTCAGAACATAAACAAATCACATCATGGTTAAAATGAAACTTTTTGCTATGAGTTATTATTAAATGGTAAAGGGTAAGAAAGCCCTTCACAACACATATTACTGAAAATGGTTTGAGAGAAGTGTTTAAAGTACAAAGATTGAGAACTCATCCCCATACATACAGACTGCAGACTCCTAAATGCAGAACATTAGAATGAAAATCCAGAGCTGTAATACAAATAACCATTTTTCTGCTTAAGAGCAACTACACTTTTTTTAGGAGATGAAAGCTGGGCGCTATACATAGCTAAGACTCTCTAGGCTGAATAGCTGCTTTTGTTTCAGAAATCCAGAAACAATTTTTAGCATCCCTTCCTTTCTAAGGCCATCTATTAAATGTTCTCATTCTATCCCTGTGGCCTATTCCTGAAAGCAATTTCTGACTGATGTCATGGAACACATGAATGTTAATAGTAATCTTATAAAAGTTGGGAGATAGATGGGAATTATCTTTCTACTGTTTCCTTTAAGTACTAAAATGAATCTTGTCCTTGAAAAAGTGCTTTTACCAAGCATTACAAAGTGCTTTTCTGCATTACAGAAAAGTGGGACACTAACACTTTATTCTCTTCTCTACAGTTGCAGAAAATATCATCTAGAAAATATCATCTAGAGAGGATCAGAAGTGAACCGAGAGATCTTCCTGCTGTCCACATTCACATTCAGACACTTCTATACTGGCTAGTCTATACATTAATTTTTAATTGTGTTCCTAATTCTACATGCAGTACCTCTGAAGTAAGAGCACATAACATTCTTGATTCCACCGGAGGAGAAAACAATTAAAATGTAAATGTAGCTTGTTATTATAGAAGACCTTTATTGAACCTTGCTTTTAATCTAAATTGCTATATAAATTTACAGCTTTGGAATAACTTAAACACTTTATTCAGTTCAGGAACATTTTTAGGTGAATATTTAAGCATTATATTTCACTAAGCAAGTTTTGGATTTAGCAAGAACTGAGAAAAATCTTAAATATATACTTAATTTTTTACTGTATATATTTAATTTTTGCACTTACTACTGACTATGAAAGCAGACTTTATTCAGGAACATTCATGAAAAACAGCTTAGCAAAACACTCTTAGCCCAAGCAACGTAAAAGAATTCTGGAACATTTACTACAATATTTACAGTCATATATGCATAATGGTAATCTGTTAAGACTCTACACTAAGAGTTTAAGACTAACTACATGCTTGCACCAAAGGCTATTAATCAATACCTCATTGTTTGACCTGGAGATGCCAAACACGTTTAACCCTATGCCTTATCATGCTGTTAACAAAAAGAATTACCATATCGTAACTAGATATTCCTGCTGTGCTTTCAACCCTCCAGTCAACTCCCAAGCCTTCCACGAGAACTTCATCAAAGGTGTCAACCTTTGACAAGTGAATACTTAATAAATCTAAAGCTCCATTTAAAAAGTAGTTGGAAAAGTAACAAGGAACTCCCACTTCTGCACAGACAGCATGGCAGGGAGATATTCCTTTTTTTGCATACCGACTGGAAATTATTCTGGTGGCTGCCTGACCGCAGATGGAGCTCTTGCAAAACATAGCCCTGGAACTATGAATCTCCCAAGACCACTAAGAGCTTCAGAGCTTCCAACCCTGTTATGAGTAGAACGTGTGCAGCAGGTCAGAACACTGTAAACCTGAGCTCTGACAGGCTGAGAGAGCAGGCAAGGGGGCAGATGAGCAGGGCAGAAATTAAACAGGTTGCTCAGAGAGGTCAGGCAATCCCTGATGTTGGGGGGTTTTATAGTTTAGCTAGGAAAACCCACCAATGACCTGATCTGGGTGCTGGTGACAGGCCCACTTCAAGTGGGAAGTTGGGTTAGATGATTTCCAGATGTCCATGCCAAAGAAAATAATTTCTGTTATTCTGTGAGTAGCTGCAAAGGCAGCAGATTTACCTGTACGCCGTTGCTTAATGACAGTATCACATGATTTAATGGTCTGTTCATGTTTAGGAAGTTAGAAATGCAGCCATAAAAGTTAATATTCTATAAATATTCAAAAGGAAACCTGAATTCCGATTAAACTCATGGTTATGTTCACAAGTCACAGCTCCTTTTTTAAAATGAAATATGTGTTTCTCAAACTCCACTGAAACTGCTGATTCTTCTAGACAAAATCGTCTTTTCCATACCTAGGTGTAAACAACCATGTGCAAATATCTATTAGTTGAATTTTTTCCAGAGAATAGGAAACATATTTTAAAAATTAATCCTAAAGGTTGCTGAAGTATTATAGTTCATTTCATGCATCTCTAGAATAAAAACAAACAAACTAACCAATCTTTAAAACAAAGGGATTATTTGGTCGTGTTCACCTTGTGTTTTTCCAAGTAAGGTGATACATGTTGTAGTTTTACTAATTAGGAGAAAGTTTTTCAGGTATACAACCTTTAGTCTACTTAAAATTTCTTTAAAGACATGCTTGTTTGGGTTTTTAAGAGACTGTTCTTGCAGATAACAAGATCAGAGAGACTGCTCCAGTAAGACCACTTCAACAAAACAAAGGGAAATAATGTATTTCATAACAGCTGTCAGAATACTCTATATATTTTAAAAATCCTTGAGGACTCAAGCCTTTGCTAATACCTTGAACTGTGTCCAAATGAAGAATACAATTCAGGAGTTTAGGCAGAGATGTATGATAATATTACCTCATCCACTCACATGTTGATCATCATGTAGTCTGTACTAGTTGAAGCTTTTTAACTCCTAAATTCTGATTAAGGTATAAAACAGTATAAAGATATTTGAAGGGCTATATAGATATATAGATTATATATACTACTATTTTAATACTACTATTTTAACTCCCAAGCCTCCAAGTTAGTTAGAAATTGTGACTGTTACTTGTTGCATCAATTTCTCTGTCTTTGAACTACAAGTTGGAGAACTAATGTTTGTTTGTTTAGTATTGTCCTAGATGGTGTGGAAGCTTTCCGTTATTTTCCAAGCTTGTTTAAAAAAATCTATTAATCTATTTTCCAGATCTCCGCCATCCTATGTGACATTCACATCAATTTTATACACTATGCCAGTGTATTAAAACTTTTGAGAAATACTGCACTACCACTTGACAACTTGACAGCATTTTGCTAAGTGGGAGGCATTTTGCTAAGTGGGAGACAATTCCATAGGCTGGCAGTTTAACAGGACGTGCACTGCCAATACAAAACCATACCAAAATAAAAAAAAAAAAAAAAAAAAATTTTGGCCCAAAAAAAAACAANTTTGGCACCAAAGTAAAGCACTTGGTGAAAGCATCACGACTTGCGGAAATACTTCTGCAAATTCTGAGGGTAATTTCAGGAACCAGCAAACTCCAGATAAAGTATGAGCAACTTGCACACCTTCCTGACATGTTTTACACACACTCTAACTTGCTATGCTTCTTGCACAGGTTGAGATAATTACTATCACCTCTATGCTAGCAGCAAACATACCACGCTGTTTTTCATCATGGCTTTAATACTGAAACCCTCGCAGGCCTGTTGCTTGTCCTGCTCCTTGTCCTTCTTCTCCCGCTGCTGGGGCCGCCTGTCACCGGCGGGGTTTGAGGGGCCTGGGCGCTCCTCCTCCATTGCNTGGGGCCGCCTGTCACCGGCGGGTTTTGAGGGGCCTGGACGCTCCTCCTCCATTACCATCTCCCCACCGGCGCCCACGACGGACCAGGTGCAAGTTACGGACTGGAAAAAACAAGCGAGCATCAGCGTCCCGAGCCCAGCGAGTGAGAGCAGGCAGCAGGTCCAACTTCTCTCCCTCCACATCCAGCGACAGCCTCCCACCCCCGTCCCGCGCCTTCCCTGCCCCTCACAGGCTCCCTTTGCCTGCCCCTCGCCTCCGCCCCCAGTCTCCTTCTGCATCATCCCAGCTCGTCCCCCCCACTCACTCCGCCGTGTCCAGCCCTCCATCACCACCTGATGTCCTCGTCCTTGCCCTCGCCCCTGCCCTCCTGCCCGCCGCTGCCTCCCCTCCGGGTCCGGCCCTGCGGTCCCTCTCGGGCTCCGTTGGGCACCTGCCGCCACGCGCGGTCCCCCGGCCACGCGACCGTCGCCAGGCAACGCATCAACAACCCGCCGGGGAAGCGGGAGAGCAATCACAGATAACCCCGGCGGCACCACCGGTCCCGCACAGCCGTACCTACCGCCGGTGCACCGTACACCGGGGCGGCGGACAGCAATTAGCGAGAAAGTCATTAGCGGTGTGGAGGGGAAATGTGAGGCGATGACGTGAGAAGAGCGAGTGCGGGTGTGAAGTGGCCAGGAACTACGCTACCCAGAGAGCCCAGCGTGCGCCTCCACCTCCCTCACTGAGGCGCATGCGCGTTCAGGGCCAGCCCAGCCCGCCCGCAGTCGCGCGACCCCCCCAGGGCGGCTACGGGGGAAGCGCTCGAGCGGCAGGCGCGGCCGGCACGTGCGCGCGCGTGCACGCGTCGCCCCTCTCCTCCCGCGCGGCCGCCGCCATGATCGGTGAGTGCGCGCGTCGGGAGCGGGGCGAGCCCGGATGCGGATCCGCCCTTTCCTCTTTCCTCCCCGCCCCTTGCCTCCCGCCCTCTCCGCTGCTGCCGCCGCGGCCGCTGCTGTCGTCCCCTCTGCGGCCCTGGGGACGGCGGGGGCTGTGCCGGCTCCCTTCGCTTCCCCTCGGTCCCCGCCCGTCTGCCCCGGTGCCTCGGCAGGACGGGGGCGAGCTGGGGCTGCCCTCGGTGTGCGCCCGCTGGTTAAACCGCGTCGGGGCGTGCAGGGCACGCGGGGCCCGAAGCGCTAGGAGGGGTCACTGCCCTCCTGTTTTAGCCCCTTGGCAGAGGGGCAAAGAGTCTGGCCAGGCCTTGTGACTGAGGTCATTTTTAAATCGCTTTTTATTCCTTCTCAGTATATCGATTGTAAATGCTTCTCGGCAAGGTTTGTGTGATCTGCGAACTTTTTTTGGCCTTGCCAGCTTATAAACATGTTTTTAGTCTGGCGTGGTACCTGGTGGCGACCTGGAAAAGAAGAAACTTTAAATACCTCGTGGTGTTGAGAGTGTGACCCTTTGGTCCTTGAGCTGCTTTCCGGACCCATCCAGTGCTGCTGTGAAGCGTGACTCGGTTGTTTCAGCAGTGGGTTTTCTCTTCCTTGAAAGACTAATCCATACCTGGGGAGTTAGAAATTGCAGGATCCGTTTTGTAACCTTCCTGTCACACATTTCATGTTGCTATAACTTTCTCACTTTTGAGAATTACTTAAAAGTAAAACTTACAAAATGTAGTGGATGCACATGCATTTTAGCAACACTTTGCTGTCCTCAGGCTTGCTGTTTCATCAGCAGCATTGGTGTCATAGTTGCTGTCTTCTTAAGATCTGATCAAATCGAAAACTGCATTATGTTGTGAAAATATTTCTTGTTTTTAAATTGAGCATCTCAAAAATTTCCAAGAATGCTATGGGTCTTTCTGGTATTCATTTTTTTCTTAGTAGTATATGATTGCAGGTGTATAGCTAATGTTCTTTCACCTTTGCTAAAGCTAAAAAGAATGTTATAAACAGTTGTCCAGAGTTTTCACACTGTATACATATTAATGCAAATGATCTCTTCTTAGTTGTGGAATTCTTCTTACAGGACTTAGTCATTTGAGCTGCTTGTTTCTAATGTAGAGAATTTTAAATTGAAGGCTTGGCTTAAGGAAAGCACAGAGGGTCAGGTATTCCACTGTTTTTATTGTGCAATGTCATCTGCTTATCTGATGTATTGCTGTAGTGTATAAAATACATGTGTTTGCAGAACTGCAGTGTGTGTTTGTTTTTGAATGCTTCAGAAAAGTAAGTTGAGTATACCTGAGGGACTGCCCATGTGGTTGCAGAGTTGATGCCTCTAGCTTCACACTGAAATCTAAATATTTACTTACTGCTCATGAATATAAATGTTATATGACTGAGGAATGATAATTTTATTTTCACTGTGGCTGATGGGAACGTTTGTGAATATTGATTATGAAATGTACAGACCAATTAGTTGCAAATTTAAAAACACAGCTTTACATGAGTTGCAACCTGCCCTGGTTTAACCCCAGCTGGCAACTAAGTACCACATAGCTGCTGGCTCACCCTCTCCTCCCCTGCCTAGCAGCAGTGTGGGGAGGAGAATTGCAGACAAAATAAGAACAGTTTGATAATTGAAACAGACTAATAAAAATACTGATAATGCCAACGATTATGATAATAGTAACGAAAAAGAGAGAGAGGAATAAAACCCAAGAGAAACAAGGAATGTAGAATAAAATTGCTCACTGGCCACTGACCAGTGCCCAGCCCATCCTCAGACCAACTCCCACCAGTTTATCTACTGGGGGCAATCTGGTGTGGAGCATCCCTGTGACTGTCTCCTGGCCACACTCTCCCAGTTTCTTATGCACATCCTCACTGACAGAGCATGGAAAACTGTAAAGTCCTTGATTTGGGCTAAGAGCTATTTAGCAACAACTGAAACACCAGGTGTGTTACCAACATTATTCTCATACTAAATTTGAGATGCAGCATTGTACCACCTTCTGAGTCAAATTAACTCTATCCCAGCCAAAATCAGGACACCCTCCCCCACCCCCCAAAAATAAAAGTGTTTTCTTCAAAGTATGTGATGTGGAGACCTAGTCCAATATCCTGCTCTGAGAATTTCTGAAAACTCTCCTCTAAACATTTGCAAGCTGGGAATGCCATAGCAAAAATTTGGGACAGGAAGGCAAGGGTGAGATAATCATCTGCCCATTTTTTTAACCTGAATATTCAAAAGAATTTTCCTATGAAACTCATGGTATATTTTCCAAAATGTTTCACAGTTTCATATCTCTAGAAATGTCTTATGTCCTCATAAGTTAATGAGGACATAATGAGTATATAGTAATATACTTGTATACGTGATAATTCCTTTAATTGATTTTTTTATTTTCTATCTTCTTTCTTTTTTCTCTTCATTTCTCACAGACCAGGTCGTATAGACTTGTGCACATTCAGGTTCCTTAAATGATAATTTGAATCTGGACTGAGCTAGTTAAGTGGCATAGCTTGTCATAGCTCTACTTACTTAGGGGCATGGTAGTTTTGGGGGATTGTTTTAGGTAGGTTTTTAAAGTTTATTCTTTATTTTACTTATTTGCTTACCATTGCATCAGCTGAAAACTGGTGTTGGTGGAATGGAAGTGACAACCTGCAGTTGAATAGCCTGATCTATTTCTTAGTCAACAGCCCTGGCAATAATGTCACATTCTTGAACACCTGCTCTGGGGGGAATAAATTTAAAAAATACAACTGATTTTGAAGGAAGATGCTGGGACAATTTTTCAGAAAATATCTCTCAAAGAGCAAAAAACCCAGGAGAAGGCCCTAAGCAGTTTTAAAAATGTATAAAGTGGGCTCTATATAGTTAACAGTGGCAGTTCAGCATTTCTGTGGTGAATGAGAGATGAAGGTGGTAGTAGCGACAGGTTGTGAAGGGTTTTGACAGTGAAATATGATTCATCCAGCAGTAATGAAGTTAAGGGAGAATGGGAACCTAGGTGAAAGTTTTAGCTATCTGGATGACCGATCACTCCTCTGTGTTGCACCCTTTTTCAGTGTGTTGGTAATCTACTTTCTGCGTAAATATTTCTCATTGGTATGAAAATAACCTTGAGGAAGCAAAATAAGAATAAACCCTTTCAGAATTTCCCTGAATATATTTATATACATGGTACTATTATAATAATGCTACTAATGTAGCAACCAAAGCAAAAGTAGTTTAGGGGTTTTCTACTTAGATATTTTGATCTCATGCTGCAGTTTTGTTATTGTTTTCTTCTGTTGGCATTTTGGTGTTCTAGTGCTATGGATAGTTCAACTACAATACTGGACTTATAGCTCAAGTTGTAGTTCACGATCATGTGGAATAATCTGGCTGATAGTTTGTTTAAACAAAACCTAAACCTTGGAATATCAAAGGCTTCTTGCATTTCAGATACATGGCCTGTTTTGCTCAGTTTGTTTTGAGCCTTTTTCCCTTCTGCTAGGATCACTGTATTGGACTGCATGTACAGAATTGCATCATGAAACACTTTGTATTTCAGTGGAATTATATATTAACAATTATTTTCCTACAAAATGTTTTGTTATTACTCTGTCAGCAAGGTGTTATAAAGTTAGTGTCATTTGAAGTAGGATATCTTCAAAAGACATATGAGTTTTGCTAGATACGCATAAGCATTCTGGATTTTGTTGTTTCCATTAAGGGAGATGAGAGGAATTTTTGCTTGGATTTCTTTTTGAAAGACAAGTAGTAAGGGGCAGGAAGAGAGGGGTGTGGCTTTTTGCTTTTTTGTTTTTGGTTTTTTTTTTTTTTTTTTTGTTTTTTTGGTTTTTTTTTTTTTTTTTTTGTTTTTTTGGTTTTTTTTTTTTTTTTTTTGTTTTTTTGGTTTTTTTTTTTTTTTTTTTGTTTTTTTGGTTTTTTTTTTTTTTTTTTTGTTTTTTTGGTTTTTTTTTTTTTTTTTTTGTATTTTTGGTTGATTTTTTTTTTCTTAAATGACTGCAAAATAACAGTATTATAATATCAAGACACTAGAGACTAAGCAGGGGCTAAAGATATTCTGATGCAGTGTTTTGAGTTTTTCAGATAGGGCCCTAAAGAAAATTGATCTGGCAATTTTTTTAAATTGTTGCCCATGCTTACTTGCATTCAATGTGTAAATAGAGTATCCATTGCCCAATGCTTTGATCCAGCCTATCTGTGCAATGAGAATAAAGTTAAGAGTTTCAAATTCCACTTACTTTGAGAAACAACTAGGAAAAGGCCTTTGCTAAGAAAATATGGAAATTGAAAAAAAAAAAAATTTGGAAAGTGTAACAGCAAATGCTACTACTTAAGAGTCCTTGCCAAAGTAAAAAATGTCTTTTCTAGATACGTTTAAAGCTAAAACCATTATTTTATTCTGTTGTGGTAACATTGCCTCAAGAGGTAGAGTAGTTTTCTTAACTGGAAACACATACATTCCCATTTACAGAAATAAATTAGTTGGGCTACCACACTCTGTATCATGGGGCTCTCAGTTGTATAAATGGTCAGGCCACAGAAGCAAACGATACCAAGAATGGTGCAGGTTTTCCAAGCTGATATATTTAGGAGAAGTCCAAGGGAGAATAAAACCATTAGTGGGAAGTTTGTTACTTTGCCAGACAGGTTTATGTAAAATAGATAAATTAAATGTTTTCAATCAATTGTTGTTGTTGCTACGTACTGTATATAATTATTGTTGGACTGAAAATCAACTTCTAACACAGAATGCAGCCAGTGATGTATGGAGTTTTCCATTAAAAGAAGAAAAAAAGGTAATGTAAGAAATGGGCAGCTATGTAGCCAGAATTCACAGAAAGCCACTACAAAGATTGGTTTGGAGACAATTCATTGGCAAACTTTGGTTATATAATTGTCAGTTATTTCACAAGCCGATTTCTTCCTTCTGAACTACAGTGTGGGTGGGGCATCTTGCAAATGTTTGTGCTTTATGAGGACTTCTAATCATTAAGCAACTAAATTTTAATATGGTAAATTATGTTCTTTAAAATCTACAATATTTTTTACAATGTTTCAGTTTCCAAATGTTGTAGTTCAGACCTTTTCCAGTCCTTCTGTATTTTGATCAGTGCTAAAGGAGTGGAATGATGGGATGACCTTACAAAATAAGGATAAAAATCCATGAGGTTTATCTGATGTAGAAAAATGCATCAGTACCCTTTTGCCTGTTTTATTCTTGAGGCTGAACAAGATGGAGGAAGAATTATTGTGCACTTTTTGAAGCTGACTGAAACCTGCCTGATTGTACTAAACTGGCTTTTAAGCAGTAGCTCTTGTGTTGCATCACTTTTCTTAACCAGCATGTTCATGTCTACACGAGTGTTGTTAAAGCTTGATCCAGGAAAAGTTGTAGCATCAAAGTTGTTTTTTGAGGCACATGGAAATAACTGAAATGTTTGCCATTATATTATAAATGCTGTTAAGATGATGAGACAAAGAATCATTAAGTTCTCTAGCTATCACACAAATATTAAATTTGATCATAATGATCTTATTTAATGATCATAATGAGTAGAAATTATTGAAGAAATAATCATGATACTGTCTTATTTCATGCCCTTGAGCAATGTGTACAGTATGTGCTGGTAAACATGCATCTTTTCTTGAACAAGGCGGTCTTATTAATGATTTCTCATGTATTCAGACAAAAGATTGCATAAATAACTTGTCACAATTATGATACATTAAGTACACATGGTAGCTTTATGTGGTGTCTTTTTTACAGTGGCTACATGCCTATAATAAGCCACAAAATCATCAGCAATTTCTTCTCCATATATTACAATGCCTTCCAAAAGAGTGGCATCATAAATTATGTGCTTCAGAGAAATTAACTTTGCTAGCTGTTTTCCTGTTTTTTTTCATTTCTAAGTAGTTAGGGAGTTTTTTGGTTGTTTGTTTTCTGGGGTANATGCCTATAATAAGCCACAAAATCATCAGCAATTTCTTCTCCATATATTACAATGCCTTCCAAAAGAGTGGCATCATAAATTATGTGCTTCAGAGAAATTAACTTTGCTAGCTGTTTTCCTGGTTTTTTTCATTTCTAAGTAGTTGGGGGGTTTTTTGGTCGTTTGGTTTTTGGGGTTTTTTTGTGCTTTTTTTTGTTTGTTTTTTTTTTTTAATGGCAGAAGCTTGCTCTTGGACTTGAGAACTATTTGAGTTTGTCTGCAGAATATAACACCTCTATTCATGCTAGCAATTTCAATGATGGAGATTTTAAAACTCTGACTCTAAAACTATTCAAAAAGCTTTCATGCCCTCTGATGACCTCTGAATTTATAGCATTATATTTTAGTATTTTCTTCTCCATTTACCTTTGAAAGAGGGAAAACAATGACATACACATATCTAAAAAGTATGATGGGTCATTGCCCATAAAACATGTCCAAAATAAATTGTCTGGATCCTGCAGTTTTTACCATACCTCTTGGCTGTATTCCTGTTCTGATGGTTGAGGAAGACTTGATTTTCTATCCTTGGCTGGTTTGAGCTAAGTTGAAATGATGAAAGGAAGGTGGTTACCAAATGAACATTTTCAACAAGTGCCTTGCTATTAATGTCTTCCCTTTTTAATCTTGATTTTGGAAATCTGACCTATGGGATTGTGTGTTTATTTTCTGAATATGTCAAAAGTTCTTGCGTTATGCATTATTTGTCCCTATAGCATAGATCTGTTGGTAAGAAAACAAGAAAAATATTGTTTGTGCTTTGTTTTATTCCATGTGTTTTATTCTTCTTTTGACATTCCCTTATCATTCAGGGACACAGCTTTTTTTTAACCTTGAAGGTCTAAGCCTAGACCCCCTCAGCCAAGAAAAGAAAAAAGAAAAACATTAAGAAGCTGACTAAGAATTTCAGAAGCTGATAAAGATGAATGAAGATCCTAATTGAGAAAAGAGTTTGTCATTACATGGCAGTTTAAAGGACAGCAAGGTTATAATGTATTAACATGTAGAAAATGAAAGTACAGCTTTTGAGAGAGCAGTTGCAATCAAAAGCTGTTGGTTGTGCTGTTTTTTGTGAAGGTGGTATGAACAATGTATTTGTTGCCACAAAAGTTGGACATCCTCCTTTGCTTTAGTTTATCTGCTGAGATAGGGGTTTTGTATATTATGTAAAAGTGCACTAAGCTTGCTGTTGATGACATAGAAGGGCACTGAAGCAAATTCTTTTGCATTTGTAAATTGTTTGTGATATGTAAAAACCACAAACAAAAAAAGCCAAGTTGACTTTCCAGTAACAAAATGTTCTTGCTTTGTTCACCACTCTTGTGATGATCTGTGTGAGTGTTGTTTTGTTAAAAGTGTAAAGCTTTTCTATATTATGATGTAGTTCCCTACTTCCTTTTATTTGTTTGGTGGGTTTTTTGTTTGTTTTTTGTTTTGTTTTTTTCCCCCCAGTGTCTTCCTGTCTGTGCTGCTGTTTTCTATATCTTTTGTTTAGCATTTCTAAATGTCTTGCTCAGTGGTGAATTTCCCCATTTCCCCTCTTAGTTCGTGGATTCTTTTTTTTT
>VZRH01007748.1:941330-1025107 GCA_013397555.1 Urocynchramus pylzowi | reverse complement strand
AGGAAGTTCCCCTGGGAATGCTCTGCTTTTAACCCCTGTGTGTTTTCAAGGCGTGTCCAGGTCCCCAGTGGCCACCCCAGGTGCCAATATTCACCTCTGGCCACTGATTGGTTTGACCACCACCTTCCCAAGAAACTTCCTTCCTCGTCAAACCACCACAATAATGAATACATTAATCTCCTAATGTTTTACCAGTTTCTTGTAACATTACTCAGAATGCTTTTGATTAGACAAGTGTTTAGATCTTGTGTGAATAAACATTCTTAGTATCTCCTCATTTCTTCTCACATGGTCACATAAAATCCATGGGGATTCTTCTTTCTCCTAAGATATTAACCTATCATCTTTTTGGATTTTCCATTTTCTTAACTAATTTTTCCCTATTGAAAGAAATTATAATTCTGGCCTGGCTTGTAACGGGAGTTATTACAAGACCCATTAAATACATGTATTGGTATTGTGCTTTTAAATTTTGGCATTTTATCATTTTTAAGTGGAAAATTACTTAATGGAATTACTGTCCATGTTGAAAACTGGAATAGAAGGTTAATCTTTTTCTCTTAACCTCCACTTCTTTCTTTGCATTCAGCCCATGCCCTGTCTTTGTACTCATTGATATAAACAGCCACAAAATAAAGGGTGGAACAGGATGTGATGCCTGTATGAGCTAGTAACACATCCTGAACTTATTTTATTCGAACCTACAACAATCAGTATATCTAAGAAGCAACAGAATTGATGGTGATGGTGAGAATTTCTATGCCCTATAGGCTTTACACACATGCAGCAACAAAGACAATTTAATATGCAAAAATACAAGCATATTTAAATAGTGTTCCTTGGAAAGACAAGAGTCCATTGTACGTATATACACAGGGTCACTAGAAATTAAGTGAGCATATCATGTGTTTGAAATTTTGTAAGGTCTCTGTGATGATGATACACCTCATGCTGTGAGCAGTTAAAAGAAACTGGTTGTCTTATAAAGAGATGGGAATCGATTCCTTAATATTGGTTACAAATTAAGATGATTTTTAAAACAATCTGTCAATATTCTGGATCACTTTGAATATTCTGACATATGTTCAGTAGCATTGTAAGGAATGTGAATTTCAAAGCCTCCAATTTTTAAGAAATTAATTTAGGAATGATGCAAACATTTCAACTTTTTCCTCTAAGATTTCCCTTTTATTGCATGAGAAAATGTCATTCTTATATTCCTTTTTCTGTTTGCAGTTTCTTTTATTTTTTCTTTTCTTTTCTTTTTTTTTACTTTTAATAAAATTATTGTAGTTAAAACTGAAGTAAGACAGGTGCCAAACACTTTTCTTAATTCCAGCTCAGCAGCCTGGGTGGTCAGAGTACAGGAATTTGACCCCTTTTTGTTGCTGTCTTGTGTGTTTCTCCCTTGTGAAAGCCAATAAAATCTGCAAAGCCAGCATAGATAAAGAGCCCTGGAGGGTTGTGGTATAGTAGCAAGACTGTTTTGTGACCATGTTCTGAAGGCAGACCGCAGGTGACAGTATTATTTACTTTTGTTGCTTGGGGTCCAAAGAGAGAATAAATTGCTATTGATTTTTGAGACATTACAGTGAGGTGTCTGAATGCCTGCAGAATCACTGGGTGGTAGGATAGTCAGAGTCTGCATGGAGACTGCTTTGGAAATCCTTTTTCCCCCGTTGTGTTGCTTTGGTTTTTTCTCAATTTTCAGTACCAGCTGCTAGAAAATTCTGTTGTTTATTACAAATATATTTTATCTCTCCAAGGAATAGAATTCAACAGCCATTTTATAACAATTTGAAATAGATGAATGGAGCTTGGAATACAGCCATCTGTGTACATTACTGTTAAGAAGAGAATGCTGAGCGTTGCATTAAATTAACCACTTCATTAAAGACATCTCTTTCAGAGGTATAACAATTTATAAGAAGAAAATCAGCTGTATGGAAGAGGAAATGATACACAGCTAAGTTTTCCCCGCCCTCTCATCACAAAGCTCATTGTTGCCGACTATTCAGGTTTTACATAATTAGACTACAGAGGTACTTTGCCAGTTGGGGGAAAAAGGAACCCTCTAATGTTTGTTACTTGAAGATTTTATAGCAATGCTACATCGTAGTGACACCTGCTGGGAGAGATCTGAAGGAAACAGCTGAAACTATGGCTGCTGCCTGTCAGCTCTTTTCCTTGAGTGCGGAGCGTGTTCCCGGCGTGGCAGTCCGGGATGATGCGCCGTTCGTAGCTCCCCTGGAGGGCATCTGCTGTCACTCCTCTCCGAGGAGCCTGACTCCCCTGCCACATCCACTGAGCCTCACAAAGTCACTCGGATGTCATTGTACGTTTGGGTCTCCCAGCTGGGCCTTAAATGCACAGTACCAAAGAGCATAGGTGGATGTGTGAAGTAGTGATGGAGGGTGTTCGGAATGGTGAATCCCAGAAATTAACCTGCTCCACTAAGGGGGACATAAAACAAGATTTCACTCTACACTAATTGATCAATATTTGTGCGTTTGCTGTTTTGCAATGATAATTTATGACTGCATTCATACTGTATTTGGCTGTTTACCATGAGAAGAGGAATTTCTTGTGTGAAGAAGATTGTCAGGACCAGCTTCCAAATATAAATAAAGAGAAGCTTATTGATTCTAAGCTACAGCTCCCTCCCACACAAAAGCTGAATGGAGTGAAATTTCCAAGACATCTACCAATTGTAACTTTCAGTTTTCAGATTTTGTGGAGAACTGTGAAACTAGCAAACATTTTTTGACAGAAGCAGTGGAAAGAGCAGTGGGATCGTGTACTTGTTCTGTAGCCTCATTTTTTGCTTGCATCTGGTATAGTTCTCTGATTTATAGCTCTTGGTGTATTTGTCTTGAGATTTGCCTCAAAACAAGCTGGGTACTTGAGCCTGAGAAATAGCTATTTGATTTCTGTCCAGGATACTGCCTGTCAGAGACTTCTTGAAGATTTATGTAAAGCAGTCCCCTGAACAAGAGTGCAAGGCTTTTGTCTGTTCTTAAAGCTACAGAACCTTTATTTGTTTCTTTTCAAATTCTTTGCAATTGTTTTTCTGTTCAATTGAGAAAGTTCTCAGAAGTGACACCCAAACTCAAAGAGTTTCAAAGAGTTCCCCATAATCTCTCCTAAGCGCCCTTTCCTTTCCTTACTCTGAGGGCTCTGTCCTGGTACAGGATGATGGGTCTGGTTGAAGTTGTATTTCCATAGTTAACAGCAGTGCTAGAAATTTTCTCCTCTTTCTAGGTATAAATATTATCCATCCATAAAAATTGTGTGACATTCAAGATTTAGTTAATTGCCATAGACAAAGAAAATACACTTTCTGGCTTCTGAGCAGTAGAGCTCTGTAAAAGATGAAAGACCCTGAAATTACCTCCCTTTATCTTTCCTGAGGAAGGGCTACTTGTATTTCCTAGACTGACAGACATTAAGCCAGCAGCCTCTCCATAACAGTGAATCCATGTAACAATGAGGCTGTGCCAGCAAAGATCAATAACTGCCACTTAGTTGAAGGGTAACAGTCTGTTCCTACCTGAACCAGTAGTTTGCCCATGACAAATAATCCTTGAAGATAATCAGATCACACCACTTGATTTAATTCACTTTCTACAGCAGGAGTATTTGTTCAATGGACCACAAACCCCTCTGGTTTAGCATGATTTCATATATATTTGCTCATTCATCTTACTCCACACTATTAAATTTTGTTTCTATTTCCTATATCTAAAAGGTCTTGCTGTATAGCAGTACAAATAAGTTTTTCTTTAAAACATTCTCTATTTTAGCTCCCTACAGCAAGTCCTAGCCTAGTAAGCGCCAGCTTCCAGAGAAATAAAACTTAAAGGAAGTCCTGATAGTGTCATTTAATATCATCTGATGAGAGACTGGTGATGATCTGCTCCATTTCTGCTGCTCCTGGCATACTCTTCCATCCAAGAAATCTTTTACAGCTAACTTTCTGTGGAAGCTTCTGGGCTGTCTTGTCCTGGGTTTTCTTGAGAGCTCAGAGAAAGTTCAAAAGTGAATTTCTAGGAGTCAGACCAGCCTCAATTCCTAACACTGATGTTCTCTTGCTGTCCTTAGATTCTTCATTGTTGGACAATGATCTTCTAAACTTGTGTAATGGTGCTTGACCTTTACACTTGTACTTATTTATCTAAGAAATGTTTTACTTTGTAATATTTAACCTCTGAAACAGCACAATGAATTTTATATGTCTTTCATTAAGTACAGTACTGTCATTGTTTGGCTGTGCAGGTTATTGTCCTTTAGAAAGTAGCACCTGGTATGAAATTAGTTAATGCTGTTAGTGCACAGAGAAACTATTTTTATGACAAAAATAAAATTACTTTGAAAAAAATGTACTTTAATTGAAAATCCATTTAAGGGGTAAAATTATATTATTGATTATGATCAAAATGTCGCAGACGCTGATGAATTCATCAATTTCTGGTTTAGACGTGTTATAAATCTTTTAGTGGAGGCAGGTGAATGTGAATGAGCTGAATATTTTCAAATTTTTAAATGGTGGCACATTACTTTTTATGTGTAAGTTGTTTGTTCTTTTCAGTGTACCTGTGAATGGAAACAGCTTTTGAAGAGCTGCACTAGGAAAATAACACACAATTAAATGTTCATTATAAATCAAGCTGAAATCAAACTAGTTTATGCCAATAAAAAGTATGTTTAAAAATCATGACAAATTGTTTCAAAGATTGCTGAAAAATTATTTAGTAGTTACTCTGCTAGAGGAAAAACTGTGTAGTAAACAAGGGTAAAAGATTAAACTTTCAAGTATAGTGAGAAATTAGACCAATATTTTTTATAGTAGAATAAGTTGCAGCATCTTTCGTTCAAGTTTTCAGATCAAGATTCATAAAGCAGTATTTATTACCTGCATTAGTTTGAAGATTATCTATAATGAATGTGCATTGTAGACTAATAGCACTGTTTTTTGTGGCAATGATAAACTCTTAAGAACAGTAAATACTCAGGAGTAATTGTATTTTCTGAGATGTACAGCCCCTTACTATCAATAGGAAATTCTACGTGGAGTACGTAAATAATCAATTAGATAAAATTTTGAAGGTTTGTTACTTCTTCTTAAGTTCCTGGAATAATTAATCAGGCCTTCTTGGTCTGGACCTGAACACAGCTGATTCACTTAGCATCAGTTTCATGTGTGACAGGAACCTTTCACACAGGCTGTGTGGGTGGTGAGAGAGCACAAACTGAGAGCCCAGATACTGTTTGCAACTACAGTTCTCTGCTTGCATAAATGTATCCCAAGCTAGGACAGGGAAGCTGGCCATCCTACAGCTGAAGCTGAGATGTTTTGTAGCTGTACCAGATTCATGAGGTGTTAGATACAGCTTCTTTTAAATGCCAAGGGTGGTGTAAATAGGCTCTGATTCCTGCGTGTATGCAGAGACTCAGTCACTGTGGTGAGAGTGGAAGAACCCTCTTCCTGGTTCTCTTTACAGCTTAAAGCTTTTTCCTGGAAAGAAATTGTGGCTTCAGGGTGACCATGGCCTGGAAATAAGCAGTCAGGTGAGTGCTTTGATGACTTCACCATTGTATAAAAGGAGTACTCTTACGTTTCCTCTAACTGAGGTAAAATAAGTATCTGTGTGCTGCTAGCACAGTTTTGCATAGTCCTTTTTAAGCTGAGCAGTGAGGGCTGTACCTTCTTGAAGAAAGGGTGATGCTCCTTATGGTGTGATTTGTGATGGAATGTACTTGCTTGTGATATTGCTGCTTCTTACCCCTGTGGTGGTCTGCACTGTGTTTTAAAGGGTTTACGAATGTGTTGCATAAACTGCACTGAGACTCTGATGGTGGTTTTGAGAAAAAGTTGACTTTTTTTTTTAATTAGCTCAGTTCCTCGTGTCCTATCCAAAAGACAATCTTCTGCTGCAGTGTGGGAAGAGCAGCAATTCCATAAATGTATATGGTATATAAACCAGAGTGTTTGTAGTGTGAAGCTACAGACAGACTGTTCTTTATAAAGAGGTCCTTTATTTATAGCTTGTCTGCCTCACTGAAAATACTAAGCATGCTGTTTTGCTTTCTAGAAAGCAGATATTTGGTATACTTGAGTAAATACTAAGTGAAGGATATTACAAATACTGGTGTGTATCTTTGGTTAATAGTTTAACAAAGTGCCTAACTGTCCAGAGGATGTGGTGTGCATTCTTTACTGCCAGGATATAGGAAGAAAAAGGGCAATAGAAACAAATAATTTTTTATTTCTAATTTTTTTTTTTTTGGCAAATGGAACCTCCTCCCCCATCCCTGTTCCAATTGCCATGGCCCTTGTAAAGGTATTTATTTGCTGTCCAATTCTTAGAATAATAAATTGTAAAAATAAGATTGCAGGGAAAAAGAATTCATGTTCTCCATGGAACTTCTGAACATGCAAATTCTGTCATAGTCTTCTAATTCCTGCAGCAAATTCATCTGCATGTGGCTGTCTCCATCAATCTGCTAATTATGCTAGAAATAGCCGTGAGCATCACATGGATTTAACTGCTGAAGCTTAAATTAGAAATGAAGTTGAATTTGGAGTCTAAAATGCATAAGTAAATAATAATAATAGTAATAGTAGTAATTTCCTATATGTAATTAAAAAAAACCCAAACCATATAGATTATGGAAAAGTGGATGCATTTTTGTAAAAGTCAGAGTGGCACTATCAGATAAGTGTCTTCAAGGATGCCTGTGTTTGCAGGTTTAGCTGTCAGCAATATCACAGGTACTGTCCAGACTTTACTTTCACAATAAAACCAGCTATCTTTTATGTTATACCAGCTAGTGTTTTCAGAAAGTTTTATTATCTTCCTCTTGCTTTAATGCCTCAAGTGGGATGAAAAACTTAGTAATGTTTTGGATTGTCTTGTTGTTTGGTTTTTTTTGGTTTATGGTGCAGGGGTTTGGTTTGGTTTCTTCTCTGGGTTTGGGTTTTTTTTTTTTTTTTTGTGCAAATCAAAATGCTCAGAAAGTATTTTTTGAGTATTTATGATCCTGGCTAAAAGAATAAATACTGTACATGATTTTGAGGTCTTGATAAATTTTTTAAATCTAACTTGTAATCTTCTTCAATTTTTCAAACTAGTTTTGAAAGTAACCAGACTCTTTGGATTTAGGTTGTAATCTATTGAAAGGCTAAGGAATTATGTCGATTATAATCACAGGCAGCACAAAGGTCACCTGGGAGCTTCATCCAGCTTTGTTCAGGGATTGGCAAAACCAAGTTCTGAGGTTATAAAGCAGCAAAGGTGTGGTTTAGTAGAGCTTAAAATCAGGTGTTTCACTAACACAAAAGTAACAACTCTTAGTCATTATTGACTTGCATTGTGTTTGTAGCAGTGACCCAGAGGTGAAAGGCTCCACATCTCATTTCCAACCCTCTGAGCTATGTAGCCCTCCATAATTTAATTTGATGCAAAGCAATTATCAGGCAATTGATTTTTATTGATTGTGCTGTAGGACAGAAACATTTCTGTTGCAGCAGACAAGAACTTCTGGGATTGCCATCCACCCGTATTCACAGTAAGCAGGGATATGTTTAAAGCTATGTAACTGAAGCTCTTAATGACCTTAGATGTCAGCAGATAGAATGTTTCTTTCTTTACTTTTTGTGCCAGTGTATGCCCTCTGATCTTTCTTAAGTTCTTTGTACTTTTTGTGTCTTTTATTTTGCTTTCTTGTGGTTTGCATGAATGCTTGCATGCTTACCTTCTCCTTTCTCCCCAAACCCTCTAATCCTTGAATATTTTCTAGTATCTCTTTCCCCCTTCCTCCTTGCAGTATTTTCCATTGCCAAGTCTTCCTCTTGCATATGTTTTCTTTCCTTAATAATTTCTGCCATATTTGATGACCCTGTAATGCTGTTCTCTGTGGATCCCGATTCTCTAATCTTTTGTCTTGTGGTTCTCAGGTTCTCTTGCTACTTCTGTGGGGGATTTACTTCTTTGCTCCAGCAGTTGTTGTCTTAGCCAGTGCTCATTTCACCTCTGTTGTGCATGTGAATTACACCTGTAGAGCTCTCTTCAGAAACCTACAGCACTAAGTGTACATTAGTGCTGTAATTTAACCCATGTATGTAGTTGCTTATGAAGTGTGGATGCTTCATCTAACAGGCCTTGAATTGCGACCTGGAGATTGTTTCAGGTATCAAGTACTTCAATTTATAGCATAGTTGCCTATTTTTTCTAACTTATTAAGAACAGGAATGTATACCACATAGTTTAATGCTGGGGTATGATTTCTGGCAGTCTCAGTATGTACAGAAAGAAATGTAGCATAGATTTAAGAGTATAAATAAAGGGGGGGAAAAAAAGGGATTTTTGAGCTCTGAACTATCCTTAACAGTTAGAATTATATTTGCAAAATACTAATTTATTAGGTTATTGTAAATACCAATAAGTATTTTGGAGTGTATTCACTGTTCACTGGTAGATTATTTTAACTCCCAATTTTAATATAAATTCCTGCATGATCACATTATTCTCTTGGAAGTAGTTTAATTGCATATGGAAAGAAAGTAACTGAAAATGAATCATAACTTGTTAAAACTGAAGGAAAATGTTGAAAATGTTTTTAAATGAGGACTTTCAATAGAAGTTTTATTCTGAGTAATTGTCTTGGTCTATGGGTCTTGGACAACACTGTCAGTGAAATTGGTTTCACTGTTGCTCTCTGATAAAGGTGACCTGGAAATTCAGGTCATGAGTTTCAGTATGGGCACTAGAAGACAACTTTTATGGGCTACTTGTGGGAATTGATAAAGCTTTTGAAAGGGCTTTGGGAAATCTTTCCACTGAAGCATTTTTTCTTGATGCAATGACTTAGGAGACAGAACATTCTGCTGCTGATCTTTGTAGATTGTTTAATTCCCTGCAGTTCAAGGCAGATTTGTTAAATGTGGCTGAAATGTGTGCTAAGAAGATAGGGCTGACTAAGTTTCATTCTGCCACCACAGTTTTTGGCAAACTGATATTTGAACATTGTTGTAATTGTCCTTTTAAATGTGATATTAATACTTTTAAAGCCACTTCCATCTGTGTTTTTTTTTTTTTTTTAACAATTCCAGCGTGTTGCAATAAACTGCAAACATACTGTCTGTTGCTCATTTTGCCTTTATATTTACAAATGGAAATAACTCATTATAAAAATGCAGAAAATGATGGCACTGATGGAAAGCCACGCTATTCTTCTATGTAGAATTATTACAGTATAATATATAATATCTATATTAGAGTAGTCATTATCTTTGATAAATTAATCAAGCTTACTTACTAAATTAATAACAACTACTTTAAATCCTTTAAGAGTGATTTAGAGACATGTCCTCTGATTTCCAGAATTTCAGAAAGGGTTTTTTAATCCATAGTCTGGAGTTTTGGTGTGAGAGGAGAAAATATTTGTGAGTATAACAGCAGCCACATTTCCCAGTGTCCTGTATCTAGTTAAGTTTGATAGAGTTTTCAGAAGTCAGTGAACACTTTGAGGGTATTCTTCCCAATGTCCCATTCTAGTCCCCATTTTCAGGTCTTAATCCACTGCAGTTATGTTGTTAGTCCAGCTCCCTTGCCCCTTTCCAATAAAGTTTTCTTATTTCAGGACAGGCTGCAGCTGCACATCATTTTGAACAGACTTATGAACAAGACAGATGTTCAGGGATAAATTATTCTTCAGTCATCCTCTGTGGTTTAGGGTTTTTCTGAGCCAAAGTGTGAAGCTGCACTTACTTACTAGGCATTGATAGCAATTTTTACTTGTAGTTACCTAATTACCTTTTGAACCCATCTATAGATAAAGAAAGCATCGACTGGGGGAACCTGTTCTGTGTAAGTGGCACCAGGACACTTAAGGAAAGAATGATGACAAAGAGAAAAAAAAGGAAGGCAATGAAATTCAGGAGAAATTTGTAGAAGTGTAGAAGCTTCAAATGTCACAAACTATTGGTGTTTACCAATGTAACAGTTTATTCCCATGAAAATGAATGTTGTGTATAAGCAATTAAGAAGAGGGATGTAGCATCCCGCAGTTCATGCTTCTGAACTCCATAATGAAACCTTGGGAAATTAAGCAACATTATATGTATCAATCAAGGTTAGTGTATAATTATTATAACATTCGTGTTTTCATTAGCTTGATTTGGGATCAGCAACAAATCTGGCAAGTTAAAATCCCTTTTCTGCAATTTGGGTATGGAGGTCCTTAACTGTTTTTCTGCAAAGCAGGAGAGTGTAACATTGAAAAGGAGTGAATAACTGGTGTACTACCTAACAATGAAGGTAATATAGGTAGTTTTAGAGTACTTATGTAGTTGGGAAGAGAAAGGTAACGGCTATTTTGTGAATTAAATAGGGGAAATAGTAGAGAGAGATGAAACTTAGTAAAATATTAAAATCTGTTAAAATAATCCTCCTTAGCTTATTGAATAAAGGTAGAAGTGAAGTAATGTCTTACGAGTGTCTGATAGCAATTATCATTGGGAACATTTATTTGATCAGTTTGTGAAAACAACAGTGTGTCACTGAACAGTGTTCAATTATTTTTGGTTGTTTTTCCAGCTTAAAGTAAACTCAGCTTGCAAAACGTAAGAAGATTTCTTACCCCTCTAGCTATTTCAGGAAGATATATTTAATATGAAAATTAATCTATTCTTAAACCCCAGTCAGACTAAGCCATATAAAATGAGCAATGTCATCAGTTCCCTTTGAATACATGGCTTTTGAGAGTGCCCAGCAGCTCAGGGTATAGTCCAGCACATAACAGAACTGAAATCCTGGTCAGTTTTCCTGGTGTTTAAGTCATATTAGACTTGGAAAAAAAAAAAAAAAAGTCACGGCATTCAATGGTGGTGGATAGTTTTGTCTGCTCACTGACACTGCAGAGCATAAAGCAGTATTTACCACCCAAATTGTTCATACTACTGAGCTTTTGTAAGTAGAGCAATTACAGCAACTCAGGTAAAGCAGCACAGAGATTCTTAGACTATTATTTTTAACAAAGCCTGCTGGTTTATTACACAATTCAAAATAGGCACCAAAGGAAGAGAGCACATGTGCTATGATACAGATCTCATATTTTCTTTGTATAGTATTTTCCTAGTTACTAGTATTCCTTCACTCAGAGACTTAGGTCTAGTGAATTCTAGGACACTTTTGTTAGGTTAAGGGTCTTGAAATTCTGTACTAGGACTTCTAAGCAATGAAAACTTAATTTGAAATCATTTGAGGGCAGAATGACAGATCAATGGCAAGATCTGTTAAGTGTGGAGGGGAGAAATCAATTTATAACAGATAAATCACTACTTATTAATGGACTAATTAAATAGCTTAGGGTAATCCTTTAAATGATTCCTAGAATACAGTGCATTAATTGACAGCGCTGTGATGTTCTTCGAGTTATTGTTACTTTTTCTCCATGTATTTGAAATAGAGTATTGCTCCATACATAAGAAGAGTTCAATTTTATTGATGGTTTATTGGTCAGTGAAGTACAAGATTTGGTGATTGCAAGCATTGAACAATAGATACAGAAATGAAATACCAACAATGTTCTTATTTGATAAGTTTTCAATTTTGAGTCATGATATAACATCAAATCAGTCATCATTGCACACATAGTTAAAAGTCTTTTATCGAAGTGTATTAATATGTATTGCATGTTAACTACTAAATCTGTGGCCTATTTGCAGTATTATGGCAGTCAGACATAATTACAACCTCAGATGTCTGGGGCTAAGTTTCACAGTTTGCACCCACAGGCATGCTTAAGCATCTGGAAAAGTAACAAAGAGTTACTGTTAGTTTGGTTATAACAAGTAGGATCATGAAAAGAAATAATAGGTTATTTAAGACAGTGAAGACTTTAAATGAAAAAAGTAATCCAACCTAAAACATAGGGATTTTTTTTATATATGCTGAATGTATTTCAACAATTAACAGAGAATTCAGTTAGAGAAGGTAGTGTTTTAACAAGGAATGGTCAGTACTTTGCTATTAATAATTTCTGTACGAGTTTTATTCCAGGCAATGTTAGGTATATCTAACATTGAGATATATCTACATAAGAGATAAATCTACCCAAAAGATAAATTGATTTAGATTTCAACATAGGTTGTGTGTCCAACTACAAATCACTTCAAAGGAATCAGTCTATTTTGCAAGATTGATTTAAAAATGTTTCTAATTCATTTTGTCACACTTTCATTAGTGTGATAGCAGTAATTCAGATAAATATTTGAAAGAAGTGATTGCCTGTTAATTTGGGGTTTTTTTAATGCTGATACCAAATATGTATTTTGAAGGAGTGTGCACATAAACAACTTAAAGTGGCTCATATTTGTATAGTGTATCTTAGGACATATGACTTAAATTAATAAAACAATAGTGCGTAAACAGTGTGAGTTAGATTCTCTCTGTCAAGGTATAGTTAACTTTAAATATCATCAGAGTATTTTGCTATATATTTATTAACCTTTATGAAATGAAAATGTATTTTAAGCATTGTTATTTGCATATTTACTGTTATAATATATTGCCATTAGGGATCTTAAATAAATAGACTTATTCAGAAACTGTAATTTTCCAGCAAGTTCAGTTTTGGCACTGAACACTAGACAGACAATGAAAATATTACTGTGGTTAACATTTACTTTTATTCAATTAATGAATAATTATGAGAGAGCTTACTTTCCTTAAGTGCAGTTATCTCCTTATGTTTTTAGTGGCCTGCCATTCATTATGTTTCTAAATGAATAATAACACAAGCTGTGGAATAAATGCCATTTGGGATTGCAGTTGATGATGACCCCCAGTCTGGCTCATCACTTGTAATATTTCTGTCTTGTGGTTCTAAAGATTTTCAAAGTAATTGAATCTTTCCTTTTTGTGACTGAACTCCAAAGGGGTTTTTCAATTCCCCTGTTGTCTTTTATAACCATAAAATTAAATTTTTTATCCCAGGGCTTCTGTGTTAGCAAAATTTCTGTAGAGAAAAATTAAATATGAAAGTCTTCTAACTGGGAAGAAAGGATATTTACATTCTCTTTACTAATCAATTCTGATAAAAAAAAAGCTTTTATAAAATTAAAGGCAAGGAAATATATTTGTGGGCTTGCTGTTAAAAAACCAAACAAATCCACAACAAGATAAAAGCATTACAGTTCAAACTACTGGGAGCATCATCAAGAGTATTCTGAATACTTGTGTTTCTTAAAGTGACATCTCCTTTAAAAATCCTGAAAGTTTTATAGAGCTATCCAATTGATCTGCTCTTCAAGACTAGTAGGATTTTTAATTTTTTTTTTTAACCTCAAAGGCAACTCAGTTCTGAACTGAAATGTATTTTTTGAATCATATTCTTCAAATTTTAAAACCAGTGTCTAATCCTCTCTGTCAGAAGTGAGAAAGGAGACAACATTGCATGACTTGGTGAGTACTCCCAGCTCGAATACCTTGTGCAGCTGCAGCACTGCAATAATACCTGCTCACCACAAGTCATGGTATGGGTTCATTGGACAGAAACAAGTTGGAGATAAGAATTCTTCACTGTAAATCTTGTATGTTGGTGTTAGAAAACAAGGAAGGAGTATTTGGAAGAAAGGAGAAACAGCTTTGCTGTCTTCAACTAAAATGAGTTCTTGATGGGCATAAGACAGAATTGAAAAGGCTACTAAAACCTTGATAGCTGATTTATACAAAGAAGTCCTTATTTGATAGAATCAGTTTACTGACAGAATTATGACACAAGACCATTAAGACCTTTCTTCAGATGGATTATATAAATAATCCTGAAAAAAATCTCGATGAGATTATATATGAGTTCATTCATTTTTGTAGTACATTTTCAATTTTAGAACAACTACAATAACAAAGTTATACTTTGAACAGCTGAAGTATATTAATTAATGCACTTTCAGTTCAACTTCACAAATTTTCCTTCATACATTTTGACTTTTAGATTATTTTTTTCCATGGGTTTCTGAAATTGTATTTCAAAAATGTACTACATAAACATTATGCCTCAAATATTTGATGAACTCCTGCCTCTCCCCAAGTGAATGTAGAAGCCACACTAGCTTCTTCTTTCACATAATGATTTTTAATGTAAAAATAGACATTGGATGTCAGTTCTGGATATGGTAACTGGGATACTAGTATTGATTCAGACTATTGACTACTGTGTAATTGTCATGTCCTGGTTTTTTTACATATATATATGTATATATATATGTATGTATGCTGCCCCTCTGACCTTTCAGTTCAAGGGTGAGATCTTAATAATCTGTTGGACAAAGCAAGCTGTGCCAGGTATTGAATTGGGCATTAACTTACTTGGCAACATGATACTCAACACTTCAAGTTAATTGGTTCCTTTAAAATTCAGTTTTGTGATGAAATGTGGCAGGTGCAAGAATATGCACAGACAAATTATGTGTATACATCTAGAGGGGGTAGTCAGAAACAATAATGGTTATTGGGCATCTTTCATAGTCATGTTCAGCTTATAGGAGCATTTTCAAAGTTGGAGTCTGATAATTCAGATTTCTTCCAGATTGTCCCATGAAGACTAAGAGCCTGAAAGTTGCAAAGCTGCCTTTTGAGTTGCTTTGGAATATCTTCCCTTGAAAGGGAAAGAATAAGGGTTCTTGTAAGCTTTAATACTGTAAAAAACAACTTTGTGCTTTTTCACCCCTTATTCTTCTGTCATCGTCATGATGGCTTTTGTATTGGCTGATTGTCACCACTGCCATCATTCTGTAGGAGCCAATGCATAGGAAGGACACAGCTGGCTGGTAGTCCATGGATGTGCTTCATAATTGCACCATGCACAGGGGTCTTCAGTCTGGGGACAAGATATTGTAATGTGCAAGAGTGGTACCACAGCCACCTCCTAGACACGTGTGTGGATCCCGTCAGGTATCAGCGTGCGGCTTGGTTCTCTAGAGCCCACAGTTTATGAAGAGGACAGAACCGGCTGTATTTGGTCTTAGGAAGAAAAGGCTGAGAAGAAGTGTTGTTACTATCTAGCACTGTCTAACTGAATGATGCACAGTGAAAAGATGCTCTTTTCACAGGTGCACCATGATAGAACAGGAGGCAACAGGCACAAGTTCTAAAAAAGGAAGTCATATATTTGGGGAAAAAAATAATCATGAGAGTACTAAAACATTGGAGCGAGCTGTGTGGGGAGGCTGTGGAATCTCCTTCCTTGATACTCATATCTTGACTGGACACAGCACTAAGCACCCTGATGTAATTGTGTCTGCTTAAGGCAGCAGTATGGACTAGATGACCTACATAGGAAGGTCTCTTCCAGCCTTAATAGCTCTGTGGTTCAACCCAGTCTTCCCATCAGTCATGCTGGTACTAAGTGTCTGTCATGCTGTCAGACTCCTTTTTCTCCTCATCTGTCTCTGGTATCGGCCTCCCCTGCGTTTCAGAAAGACAGCTTAGAGAATAGTGCAGGAGGTGGCAGGACTAATCCATTAGTTCATACCTAAAATTCAAATGGAAAGGAACTGGAAATTTATTGAAAGCAAGACTGTGTGGTAGTTCAATCTTATTGATGGACAAATCTGTTTCAGAGGACCAGGGATCCAGTGTGCTGTTTAGCTGTTGATAACACCTGTGTCCATATCTCAGAAAGAATAATTTATTCTGGGCCACGGCTTTGTCAGCCAGATGCCTGGCTGCAATAACTGTTTTCTGAAGAAGCAGGTGCAGCGAGACTGCTATAGAAAGAAGCAAAATGAAGGCCTTATATGTGGCTCCACCTTCTATATTTAAAGGACAGCTGTCTTTGTCAAGGTATCCACTCAGGCAGCATTCTTTAGGATAGAAACTCGTAGGCAACCAGGCAAATCACCTGGTTCCGTATGCTTGGCTAAAGAAATTGAATGGTGTGTGGGAGCTGGATCTGCCAGTGTGCATCTACCCCCACACATGGTGCTTGTGCTGGGCCCAGGGTCTGAGCCAGGCATGTGGCTGGCCAGTGTGTACATGCATGTGTAGGCTCTGTAAGAGGCTGCACAAGCTGAGCTGGGAGAGTGGAGCCTGTGTCAAAGCCAATACATTCTGAAGGCAAACATAACACACTCTGGGACCCTTCTGTTATAATGTTTGCCTTTGTGAAAACTAAAATCACCTGATAGTCTGACAAATGCTGTTGATAACAGGACTTATGTAAATGTCTACAGGTGAAAGTGGCATCAATATAAGTAAATAATTTTAGAAAATTTTTCATTCAGAGAAACTACCTTCTGCTGGTTTCTAAATTAACCTGAACAAGTATGTCTTCTGTAAATGGAGAGGCTGGAATATGGGAGTATAAGACAAAAAAAAGTCTTGCACTACAAGAAGTGCTTCACATTACGTTCTCAAAAGCCACTGGGACTTAGTGATTATAAATGTAGTTTTCAAACACTTATCTATAACAGTGAACATTTGACTTGAAGTGCTTTGCTACTTGAATTTCTTTGAAGTCAGAAGGCTACTGATGCTCTCAAGCACCATACTCTTTAGAAAATATTTGCAAGATTGGGGGTTTATAAATAAAGTCTTCATAAATGGAGTTTCCTAATTGAAGTATGAAAGTATTACCCCAGAAGGGTGATGACTTTGAACAGTAGCCATGGAGTGTTTGTGCAGTGTGAGGAACAAAGTCAGAACACAATCTGATTATAACCTCCTGGCAGCAGCTGTTCAAATATTGTTTCTCTGCTTCCATCTCTGCAGAGAATTTGTCTCACAAATATAAACAGTTAAGTCAGTAGATCATCTTATGTGCTAAAAATAATGACTGCTGGTAAGTAATAAAATGATGTACCGTTTCTTTTTCTAACTGATGACTGTAATGTTTCAGGGAGGCAATTGGCAAACAAATGTTGTCTTGTTTGGTTACTCCATCCTGACTTTCCATTGGTCCTTTACAAAATGAAATAACTTCTGTGCTGACACTGGCGTGTTAGCAAAGTCGACTACTGCAAATCTTACTGAGAAAGCTGGCTTAGAGGCTCCAGGGTCAGTTACTGTGCTGTGAGATATTTTGCGCCTACTTGGTGAAATGTTGCCATGAACAAAAAAAAATAGTCTGCCATTTCAATGTAGATGTGAGAGATGTGTACATGAGAACCAATCAACTACAATAATGCAAAATCATTCAAGCAAAACAAAGCAAACTACAGAGTAACAAGGTCCAGAAAGACCACCCTGAAAACACCTTTGCCTTTGAATAACTTTTGAAACAAACAAAATGAATATTCATGAAACTGTGAAACATTTATGGCATGAAATGAGGGCAAGCGTAAATTTTTTATCATCTTTTGTGGAAGCAATGGCTAGAAAGTAATCTGGTGACAGATAATTAAACAATTAAAGAATTAAGAAATGAAGGAGTGTATGCAAGGGGGAAATGGCCTCTTGACATTACGTTGTTACATGGCTATTGCTATTAAGATGATTAGAAAACAATGCTGCAAAAAGGATTCTATATTTATCTTGTTTCTATACTATATTCTAAGAAAATATTTCTATTTTTTTGTCTACTGCTAAGGGTTTTCAACTGCTTACTTGGAAAATAATTCAGGAGTCTACTGGATCTTTGCCACAAAGTATTTTGTGAATAGTAGCCTACAGTTACACACTTAAAACAATGAAACAGTTCTGAAGAAAACACATTTCTTTTCCAAATCTCACTTCTTTATTCTTAATTTTCTAGAGCTAATACATTTAAGTATTTGTACAAGACTTGTGTATGTCAATGTTTTCACTTTGTATCCAAATTTAGCATCTGAAGAGGTAGAGAAGGACCTCATTTCATTTCTGACTTCTTTGTTTTCTAAAAATGCTTTGTCAGTTTTTTTCCATATAATTTTTATAGGGTTTTTTTTTTTTTTAAACTACAGAATAGGAAAAGTGATTAATCTGTAACTTGTAATTCTAAAGTAGGCTGCAGATAATGCCTTTGAATACCAGTTTTCAATAATTGCAGTATCCCTGTTGTCATTCTGGCCTGGAAACTGTTTAAGGAGGGTGAAGGAAACCCTTCTGTATTGCTAGTACTCAGGGAATTGAAATTTTGAAATATTTGGAATGGAAACTACTGAAAATTTCTTTAATTATTCTTGTGCCACATGTAAAACATAAAATAGTGAAACTGAGTGAAGAGTTGTACTTAACATTTACAGAGGAAGACTCTTGATGTTAGCAAGCCCTTTGCTTATGGCCACACTGAAATATGAAGTAATTCCTATTTCAGCTAGCAAGAGCAAGGAGCAGGCATTGAAATCTGCTGTCGGTCACAGTGTTATTTTCCAGTATGGTAAACTGGTTTGCAGAATGCTGCTAAATTATCACATTTACTGCTTTGGCACAGATTTTGATTTATTTTTTTTTTCCCCCCCACACCTGCAGTTCTCAATTTTTTATTTTTTTGCATGTTTGTTTGTTTGTTTCAAATGATTGTCTGCATTTGAGGCAATAAAGACTAAAGACAGTAAGAACACCCCATAATAATTTCATTTCTTGCGTATTTCCTCCCCACATTCCTCAGTCACTGCTCAAGACAGAGCAACAAATTATTGTACTACAAAGAGAAAAACAGCAAAGGGGGTAGGGGTCAGAGCTTGTTCTCAGAGACACTTTAGTAGATTAGGAAATTGGGAACACTGACCAAACTTGTGCTTCCTAAGTGAGGTGAACACGAGATGTATTTGAAGGTGCCCTCAAGTACCAGAAATCTTACAACATTCACAGTGAATATGAGTTTTAATTTCTTGACAGTAGAGCTGCAAGGAACTCTTGAAAAGTCATTTTGAAAGCTTCAGACAAATAATGCAGCAGCCTAAAACTTTGTCCAATATTTCTGCAGGACACTTTTATTGCAAATCATGGATGTTTGTATATGGGTGTTTCAGACTTCCATGCCTTTCTTCTTTTCCTCTGAGTTACTGGAATGACTTCTTAGTTCACAATAACAGGAGAGTTTTTATGTGTATGTTTTTGTCCTAAGTAGGTATGCTTTACTAAACAATATGTACAAGCAATGCCATCCAGGCTAGATGTTTGTGAAGAACTTGGCCAGAGCTAGAAGTGCTGTATTTCAGAGTGTATTTAGTATCCAGTACATAAAAAATTGAGCTGAAATGCATTTCTAGCACTTAAGTCACTAGAGTTTCTGAATTACTTAGTAATTGATTTGGTTTTCAGTACAGAGGTGCACTACATTTTTAACTTCTGTCTAAACATGAAAAATAACATTAATGCTCCTAAAAGTGTTGCAGATGAATACAGAAAGCAAATACAGTCTAAAACTTAAAAGCTAGCATCCCCATAATTATGTACTTAACAGATTTTATAACAGTCACCTAGTGTAGTAGGATATGTAGCTCTTTTTTCACTAGAAACACCTTTGGTTTTAAGTGGGGATGTGTTACACAGTGTTAGAGCTGCAAACATTATATGTAAGTCTGCAGGTATAAATTAAGACAGCTGAGATGCCACTTCTGACAAGTGATTGTATTTTAGCAAAAAAAAAAAAAAAGTAGATTTTTTTTAATTGTCTTAAAGAAATCAAGGAAACAAGTGATGGAAACCATATTTCAGGTATTTGCCTATCAATACTGTCTGATTGTTGGTTGATTGAGCTTCACTTTGAAAACATTCAGAAACCAGACTTACTGGCATCAGAGGTCTAGTTGATAGACAAAGCTTCTCTCTGGAATATATTATGCTTTCTAAGATGTGGACTCAAGTGTTATCAACAGCTAAAATACTGTGCACTATCCCCAGGCCTCTGAAAAAACCTATTTAGAAACATAATGCAAAGGTAATATGTCCCAAGATTTGAATAAATACAAATTGAATATTTTTTATGCCAGTTTTCAAACTAGTTTGTGCAGTATATGAAAATAAAATCAGGTTTTACTATTTTTTTTTCTGAGACTCTGAGTTTCCCTAAAATTTTTCCTTTTATGCTTTCCATTTTTCATTTCCTCCCATGAAATCTGATTATAGGGCTCCTGGGTCATGATATGACACAACGAGGATGTGTTTTCTAGCATTTTACAATAAAGACTAATGTATTACTTTGCATGAAATTGTGTCCTAAGACCCTTTAGAGTATGACACATTGCAAGCCATAACAGTCTGTGCTATAAATCATGGAAAAGTCTTGTTCAAATTCGTTGGATGGTGAACAAATTAAATCACTCATTGTGCATGGCCAATAACATTTTCATACATTAAGCAGTTGCAGTATTTATTTCTCTAGCACTAGAGCCTGCCATGAGTGTGTTGCTTTCAACAATGAAAGGTGACAGCAAATCTGCTTCTCCGAAATAATTAGCACATTTGTCAGGGCATATTAAGCAATTCCAAATTATTTCTTCTTGTGGAGGATTTTTTTTTTTTTGTGCAAGTGAGAATCAGCGACTCATAAATCACAAAGACAGCAGAATGCACTGAGTGCCAGCCAAATAGGATCTAAACATTCTACTGTAAAGTGATGAAGAATATTTTAAGCAAAATAACAATAATAATAAAAAAAAGAATGATAGAAAGTGGTAGTGTCAGAATGCATCTGAGATCCAGCATGAAAATGACATTGCTGCTAGACAACAGTGGTCTGTAAACTCACAATTTTACTTTGGTAGCCACATGTATGCTTTCAAGAAATTGTAATTGTATTGATGGGTTTATCCCTAGAGGGCCAATATAGTTACACTCGATTTCAGTCTAATAAAACTTAATTTTTATCCTCATGGAATAAGAAGAAAATGAGAAGAAAGGACAGGAGAAAGGGAAAAACCAACAAAACAGCTAGTTAACAAAAGTTTTATCACATTGTAAATTTGTAGGTTACTCAATGAAACAAATATTAGCTCATGTTTTAAGTTAAGGCATTTGGAGATAACTGAGTCCAACACCCTGCTGAAACTAGTCAGTCAGGTTGCTCAGATTGTTGAAATGCTCAGAGGATAGACACTGCACAGCCCTTCTTGCCAACCTTGTACTGGTGTTTCAGCACCATTGTGCTGTAGTTTTCCCCTCTCTTTATCTAATTAGAACTTTGTCTTTCAATTTGTTGCCTTTTGTTCCATCTCTGGGTGCCATTGTGAAGAGTCTGGCTGCATTGTCTCTGTGTCTTCCCATCAAAAAGCTGAAAACAGCAGGAAGATCTTTCCTCAGCCTCTAAGGCTGAAGGGAGTTGGTGGTCTCAACCTCATCTTTACAAAGTGTCTTCTACTGGGCTTGGTCCTGTACATCAAGTCTTTTCCAAGGCTGAAAACCCTAGAACTGGTCTCGGGACTTCAGATACACTCTCACTCTTGCTCAAGAAAGGGGAATAATCTCTTTTCCACATTCTGGTTTGAGTGTTGCAAATGCAGTCCACTAGGTCACTGGGTTTTTGGGCTGCGAGAGCACACTGCTGACTCATATTCAATTTACTGTGCATCAGGAACTGCAGTTCCTTCCTGGCCAGCTTGCTCACAGACTGTGCTGTAATTGGGTTATTCCGTCTCAGGTACAGGCTAATTCACCTTTGTTGGACTTCGTGAGGTTCTTGTCAGACCAGTTCTCCACCCGCTTCTCCAGGCTGACCCTGCAGCACATTGGCTTCTCTCTGCAGCAGGATCAGAGCTTTTTCAAAGACAAAGCTCTGTGCTTGTGAACAACTCCCTTGCACAGATTACTATGCCCCATCCTCAGCTTTCTGGCCTCTGTTTCCTGGAGAGCTTGTTTCTGTCTGCTTCAGTACTCCAGGCATACAAGCTGTGTCTCCATATCCCTCCAGTTTCGATCAGATCATAACTCTGTAACTGTGCACATGTTTCTCATTCTTCCTGGTTTTACCCCATGCTATGTATATCCATGGTAGAGGTGCTTGAGATGAACCTGCTGTCACTTGGCTTTCAAAAGAGAAATAAGTGTGAAAGCCTCTCTCATCCTATTACACCCTGGTCTATTTCTCACAGCCCTTGCACTATTGCTTTAGGTGATAATAAACTTTCTCTAGTTTACCTAGTTTAAATCCTTTCTCATAAGGTCAATAAGTGTGTTTGTTCTCTTTATACCTTGAGGCATATCTTCAAATACTGTAAAATGACATAGCAGTGCTGGTAGGAAGGGACTTCTGCTGTTTTAAAGCACTTAATAAAATTATGGTTTAGTTTCTAAGTCTGGTATTCAGCACATTGTTAATTTAAGGTGTAATTTACCAATTATATTCATCTGGGTTTATTCCAAAAGCTCGGGATTAGTGATGCTTTAAATTTGAGTTTGAGTAGTGTGGATTGAATTAGGAATACAATAGCTAGTTAATGCTGCTAATACAATCAGTCTGTGCTGGGTGTTTTCACCGTGCCTGCTCTCTTCTGAGCTAGGTTAACTCAAGAAGGGATAACTCTCATGGAAATTATTTCAGGTAGTTATAGTGAAACTACATACATAGGCATTTTACTCTGTTCATACAGAGTTTTTTTTAGCTTCCAGGTGGCTGGTAGGTCTTAATTTTCTTCCACTTTTAAATCATCTTGTATTGTGCATGTTAATCTTAAGAAAATATAGCTATGTTCTGTATGAACATGTCTCTGGACAAAAAAAAAAAAAAAAAATTAGCTTTATTGCCATCTCTTAATTTATATTTTTAATAAAAAAAAATCTTTCTGAGTTGTTTGCTTACTCTTTGAGAAGAAAGTTATTTGAAAACCTAAGTCAGAACTGTGATTCCATTTTTACTTTTCATTAATTGTCCCATACTTCATAATAAGGCCAGCTCAAAACTCTTAATCTAAATAAAGTGATTTTATTTCCCCTAGCACATTGCTAATTAACCTAATTTTGGTCATGTTGTGGGAAAGAAGTAAAGCAGGTAGGAAAAAGATAGTGCTTCCTCATTAATTGGCTCATGCCACAGAAGGGCTTCTTGCAGTGGATTTGACTGTTTGAGACTGGCACTGCTGACCCCTTCAAAGACACTGAAGGAGCAGACAAAAAAGTGAGTCAAAAGAAGAAGGCAGTAACCACCCTTGGGGCTAGGGTGCTACCAATAGAAATGTCTCATCTGGGTTCTTTATACTACTCAACCACAAATTTGAGGGTTTTGTATTTCTCCTAGTTTTTTTTTTCTCTCACCAGAAATAGGTTCTTATTTCAAAGCAGTTTCCTGACACCTTGACAACCGATACCAAAAGTGGTGGGGAAAACCTACCTAGTACTTTGGTGCTCCATATTTTGGCAGTGGGAGACATGTAAATAAGAAATGGAATAGACATCAGGAAGGGGTTCCAAATTTATAAACACATTTTATCAATTGCTGTGGAAAAACAGTAGGAACAAAATCTCCCAATCACCAACATTAAGGATTGCTAGGGAAAAAGAAATCTGTTTAGAAACAGGAAACAGAACACTGGCTTAAAGGCTGTAATATTGGAGAAGAGAAGATTAGAGAACAGCTGGTTGGGAATCTTCTGAGCAGATGTCTTTTTATCAGAAATAATTTGCCAGTTGAATATGAATAACAGTTTTGTCATAGGCTTTTCCTTGACTTTGTTGGAGTTTGTTGTCAAATATAATGGTAAAAAATAACCCTGTCCCAGAAAAAAACATGAGCATAATGTTCCCTTCATTACCTCTTGCATACTTGCAAACTTAAGTACTGTTAGAATTTCCTGTATGAAATGCATGTGTTAACTGTCACCTTAGTGTTTGTCTTTCTTTTCTCCTTCCCTCTTTATGTTGTCTGAAAATTTCAAGCAGACTATTTGTGAAATCTGAGGGATGCAAAATCTGTCTTCTGGTAGTCTCTGTGAAGTAGTAGATATTGCAGACACATAGGAAATAAAGAAGACTAGTAAAGATGAAGGAAGGCTTCTACCTTGATGGTTGTAAAGTCTAAGAATTTGATGTGAAAGATGAAGGGATGCCAGAGTAAATATCAAGGTTTGTGAAGGTGATATTTTGAGAACTGTGACAGATATGATTTTGATTACAATTAATTAGAATCATAGGATGACCGAGGTTGGAAAGTACTTCTGGAGGTCATGTTGTCCTGGCTCAAGCAGGGCCACCTAGAATGGCTTTCCTAGGACCATATTCAGACAACTTTTGAATACCTCCAAGGATGGAGATTCCCAACCTCTCTGGGCAACCTGTGCCAATGTTTGGTTACCTTCACCACCCTCTGGGCCTGGCCCCTCAGCTGGTTTTCAGTCTAGCTCTGTCTGCTCATCCAGCCCATACCTCATTACCTTGTCTATGAGGAACTTATAAGAGGTAGTGTAGAAATTCTTGAAGTTTTACTTGACTGAATTATCTTCACTTCAAAGATATAACAGAATAGAATCCATGAAGTTCATTACTCACTATGATTAGTAGGTAGGTTATAATTAATAGTTTACTCATGGTAGTTTGAATTCCTTATTTAACCCTGGTATTTATAGGTTCCTTACTAGAAATAAAAAATGAACGAATACTTGCAGATATAGAATTTCATATCAGACAACCAATAGCTTGAAACAACTAAACAGAAGAAATGGTGTAACAAATTTCAGTCTAGCTGCTTTTTAATTTATTTGAAACTTTTCAATTAGCACAATTCATGGAAATTAAGAAAAGTTAGTTTAAATTGATACTTATATTTTTCTGTACACCAAGAATTTGTGTAATAAATACTCATTAGTTATACTGTTAAGTGTGAAGTGTGTAACAGTAGAGAATCGTTTTGATGCATTCACATATCTGCAGGAAAAGACTAATGCATTTATCTCCATAGAAAAGCAAAGTTAGTTACCAAGTGGGGAGATGCAGCTTTTTGGGAATCATTTAAAGCAAACTTTCAATCATTATTTTCTGGTTAGCAGTTTTGGCAAGCTAAACCTGGAAGTTCAACTGATGAGCATTTGTTGAGCAGTGCATTAAAGATGGTTTGTTTGGGGTTTTTTTCCCTAAACTGTGTTGATTTTCCCAAGACTGCTACTGGAAGAATATACTAAATATTGATCTTGGAAATTTGATTTTTTTTTTCTTAAATAGTATAAGCATATTAAGAAGAAAAATAAAGTGTATGCAGAATATAAATAAGCCAGGCAAAGTTATTTATTCTTAGCTATTGAAATTTTAGATCTGAATTTGACTAATTGGCTGTTAATTAAAGGGTGGAACTTCAAGGCTTTTCTGGGCTGCAGGGTGCTTAAAAAAGAACTTTACATGTTCTTTTAGTTTTATCTAGTTGGCAAGAATGCCTTAATCGTGTATTACAAATGATCATAGTTTCCATAATCGATAGTTATGTTGAAGTTCTTATATTGCAAAAGCAATAATTAAGATTTAAACTCTAGTACATGGGTGGGGAGTTATTGTTGGAAGCAGATGCCTCAAATTAGACATGGCTTCTACAGAATGAATCATTAAAAAAATACTAATTTACTTGCTGTATGAAAAAGTCATTATTGCATCATTTTAATGCATGTCAGAGTAAATGCCCAGGGCTACATTGTTGTTACATAGCAGAAGAAGATTCTGATGCAAATATAACTGTTTTCAGTCCTTTCAACTTCCAGTTTTAAAGCAGCACAATATGCATGGCTGCAGCTTTTTTTCAGTCAGCTTTTTGTTTGGGAGGTGTCTCTTCTCTACAGAATTCAGTTGTAGGTGTCGTTTACAATTTAATCCGTTTGAGTGTCATGAATCTTAAATGCATTTTCTCTGGTGAGGTTGAAAAGATGTGAAAAAGAGTAACAATACTCAGGAGGAAACATACTTCAGTTAATAATAACCAGCAGCAGTAAAATTGGTACAGCAATTTGTAGGTAATTAGCCAACAGGACAGGAAAGACATATGGCCAGGCATTATGCATTACTTCATTTTCTGCAAAAAATTGTTACAGAGTAGGCCTTTGACTTATCACTTATTATTATTCCTATTATTATTACTATTTTGTTTATGCAGTATATTTGATACTAAAATAGCATGTAATTTATAAATTAAGTACATAAATATGCTTTAGTTATTTCTGGTTTTTTTAATCTGGAGGACAAAAAGCTGGTGTTATTTAATTGTTGCTTCTGATTACTCCTGAGGTAGCAGGAGACCTGTAGAAGTAGAATTAGCAGGAGACCTGTAGAAGTAGAATTTTACATTTGGTTCTTGTATATTGACCAAAGACATGGATCTGCATATGCAATGATAATTTCAAGATTTTAATTATACAATTATTCACAATTTTGCAATTGTATTTTAGAGTTTTAGGCAATTGCAATATTACAATTCATGGCTAAAGAGGAATGCAGAAGTGTAATTTCAAAAAAATATATGTGCTTTGAATTGAGATAATGAAAGTACGGGACTAGATCCCTGCCAGATAATGTGTTGCCATAATGGCAGTACGAAAGAAGTGTGTCTCAAATATGTGCTTGTTATGTGCACTTCATACAGCCTTCGATTTATGTGGTCTCTGGGGGCATTTGAGTGTTTCTCAACTTTGCTGTTACAAAATCTGCAGGCTTGTTACATGAGAAGCCATAGCTTAGCTGAGCTGAAATGGGAACCATAGATGAACTACGCAAGTACACCTGCAGGACCAGGTCTCTCTCACATCATCAGATGCTGACGTACTTTAAAAAAACCCACCTCCCTGCTTTACACGAGATTTCAAGACATGCTGTCACATAACCAGTGCAGGAAACACTTCTGGGCTTATCTCCATCATGGAGTGGTTGTGAGGCCCAAAGAGCCACAGTGGGCTGTTGAGCTGCATTGCACAATGTTGTCACGAGGAGTAAACACATTGGGTGCCAACATGTTAGCAAGACTGTACTCTTTCATGTTTTGGAGCTGGTTTGTTCTTCCCATGTGTTGTGTTGCACCGTGTAGTAGAGACCTTACTGATTTCAGGAACCCTTGATCTGCTGGCTGGTAACATGCTCTGCAGCAGCAAGTAAATGTCTAACAGAGCCTTTGCTTATCTTGCTCTCCTAGGGCAGCAGCACTTGTTGGGCAGGATTTGTAGCAATCACACAGAAGGATAATTCGCTAGAGGAGTTGAAGACATGAGGCAGTCCTCATTTTTGTTGAGGTGGGCATCACTAGGTCTGGTTACTGTTGGAATAACATTTATTATCTATTATTAGATTTAGCTGGATTCAAATGCTGTGCGAGACTGTCCTGAAGCTCTTTACAGAGATAAGAGGAAAGATGAATTAATGTAATGAATAGCATGAGGAACAAAAAGCATGGAAGCTAATGAAAGAGAGGTTAAAAAGTGAGACTGTCAGCAAAAGATGTAATAAAATATGAAGTATGGATTTGAGGATAAGGAACAGCTAAATAACAAACAGAAGAAATCAAAGAGAAAATAGGAATTTAAATTCAACCTTCACAGAAAATAAAGAATTTTTCAGATAAAACAGCTTCCTTATTTTATACTACTCATGTAATAGAGAATTTTTTCATTACCAGTTTTCAGAATATACTTTTTGAAATGTTACTCTGTTTCTTAATCCGTATTTCGAGGGATCAGCTCCAATTTATTTTCAACACATGTGCTTCCACCCTCTTTGCTCTTTGATTTAGCTAGGCTCAAACAGCAAGGCCTCTAGAGCTTCACTGTCAGCAGATGCCCAGTTGGGATCTCCATGTGATTAAACTTCCAAGAGTTACATTTTCCATGTGTAAATATAAGTATTTCAAGCCTATGACACCATTTTGTGCTGATGGAATTCACCTACCAGTGTCTTTAAAAAGCTACCTTAAAGCTTGATGGCGGCTACCCTTTTGCTTTGTTAATCTTATACCCGGAGAAACACTGATGTAACTGACTGAAAAGGAATTTAAAACATTTGTCATTATAGAAATACTTGTTGAAAAAAGCCTTTGTAATTTGCCAAGGAAGGACCGGCTCTGAGTGATATTTTTTTTTTTTTTTTTTTTAAGTTTCAGTTACGTGGCATTTCCAGATGGTCATTAGATTTTGGTAGAAGTCTGAAAGATTTGCAACTTGCTGTGAATGAAAAATGTAATAAAATAGAAACCTTTAGATGTGAAATGAAGTGTTTCATGTTTTAAATTTAATTTTCTAAACAGTTCTGTTTAAATCAGTTCTGTTTAAAAGCAGCATGCTCTAATTTAGAGACCACATGGTCATTTTTTTAAAGAAATTTTTTCTTTTTATGGCCTCTCTGAACACTGCCATTGTATCGAAATACATATTTTTTTCATATTTCTTGAGAGGAGATAACTAATTTATCAGGTCTCAGGCAATAAAATCTTTGAAACAATGGATTTTTTTTATGCACAATAAGATTATTGTATAGGAAAAAACCCAAGCTTGCACAAACTAGCATTCTTTAGACATCAGGGAGAGTTTGAACTTTGTTTGATGAGAATTACTGTTTAGTTACAAACATGTACAATGAGTCCTCTGTTTTCTGTACAAGAAAATGTCCCCAAAACATGTGAAGTGGCACACTGAACTTAAATTACACTGTCATAATACTACCTACAATAGAATAACATTTCTAAGAAAATAATACAGGGACACTTGATACAGTCTTGAATCCTATGCTTCATTGAACATTTTCAGTTAAGCCTCTTGAAAGAAACAACAAGAATTGTATTTTGTGTGTGTGTAATTATTCAATTTCTATGACTTTTGTACTAGTAGTAGAATAGCAACCATAATGATAGAGAGAGTTTTGATTCAAAGTATTTACTTCCTTCACTAGCAGCTGCAAACTTCTGCTGTTTACATAGAATAATAGACTTGTTTAGGTTGGAAAAGACCCTCTAAGATCATTGAGTCCAGCTGTTAACCTAGCACTGCAGAGTCCATCACTACCATCCACCATGTCCCAAATGTTATAGCTGCACGTTTTTTGAACATGTCCAGGTATGGTGATTCTACCATTTGCCTGGGTCACCAGTTCCAGTGCCTGACTGCCCTTTTACTGAAGAAGGTTTTCCTTTAGTCTAAACCTCCCCTGGTGTGACTTGAGGCCATTTCTTCTCATTCTGTCCCTTATTACTTGGAAGAAAAGGCCAACACCTGCCTGCCTATAACCTCCTATCAGGTAGTTTGGAGAGTGGTAAGATCTCCCCTGAGCCCCCTTTTCTCCAGGCTAAACACCCCCAGCCCCCTCAGCCACTCCTCACAGGGCTTGGGCTCCAGACCCTTCACCTGCTCTGGTGCCCTTCTCTGGATGTGCTGCAGCACCTCAGTGTCCTTCTTGTAGAGAGGGGCCCAGAGCTGGACACAGGATTTGAAGTGCAGCCTCACCAGTGCTGAGGGAGATAATGCCTGCCTAGGTCCTGCTGGCCACACGATTGCTGATCCAGGCCAGGATACCATTGGCCTTCTTGGCCATGTGGTACACTTGTCTCATGTTCAGCCTCCTGCCATCAGTACACCCACATCCCTTTCTGCCTGGCCTCTGCCTGCAGGACTGCCGGGGCATCTATTTCTCAATGTCTTTCTATAAAGTACAGGTCTTCAGTTTTTCAAAAGTACATAAATTAAAATTTAGTTTTGTTGTTATGTCTATGACTAGTGTATTTAAGATAATACAATTATCTCACAGTGATGTTACTTTAATATGAGAATTGAGTTTGCATAGAGTTTTATCTTATAAAAATATATTATTTATAATTAGATATCTTTGTCCTAGAATATATTGTGGAATATTTTATATGGGAAACACCATGAGGTCCTTGCCTGAAAAAAAAGCTTAGGATTTCATTTCACTCTTTAGGGTAGATGAGACTTTCTTTTTACAAATTTTGGGTACAGAAGTCAACCATAACAGTTTAACAATCCAGGTAATATAGATTTGATTACCAAATTTTATTGAATGTCTTTTGGACAGTAGTTATTATGGGTGATGCTACAGCAGAAATCTTTCCCACAAACAGGCATCACAGAGGAATCAGTCAAACATAACAGCATCACAGCACGATGTTGACCAGTATGCCATGTCTCAAATTCTGAACTTCTTACTTACAGTCTTCATCATAAGATTTATGGAACTCTGGATACAAGTAGTCTAGTAATCTAATAACTTATTGAAAAAAAAAATCTGTAAAATAGAAGTTCCCGAAGTTATATGTAAATACTGCTTTCTCTTTTCTTCACAGTCTCTTCCTGCTTTTGATGTTTGCAATTCTTAGTAAGAAAGGCTAAAACAAATCTTCTATATAGCATTGTCAAATACAAAGAACATTGATCTGAATATGACAGCCAATGTATTGGAGCTGCCAAAACAGTGCATTGATGCTCTTTATGTTTTATAAGTATTGAAATATCTCTGAAGTGATGTACTTCATTATTTTGAAAGCATGGTTTTTATAATACCCATTTCTCCTTCAAATCTAATCAATTGTTTGAATTGCTTTGAAAACAGTAAAGGTAGATGAGGATTCTCAGAATACAGAAAACATTGAAAATGGAAAAATGCGTTCTGTCTTGCCTTTGTCTGGGTTTTTGAAAAGCTGTCTTTGAAAACTTGTATTACTGTCTAACAAAAAAGGCATGTAGAGGTTATGAAATCAAATTATTTATTGAATTGTGGCCAGAGGTTTTCTAATCAGAGGAGCAGGTAATTGAAATAAGTGTTACAATGGAAATGCTGTTTCTCCATTGGTGTTCCTACTTTATTACAATATTCTTGTTATTACTAAAACTTGATGGCATATAGACAAACAAGAGTTAACTGAAGTTTTTGCTTTCAGTCCATTACTTCTAGCTTGGCTTGGATCAGGAGCAGCCAAAGTTGCAATCCACTACTTGAATCTCTGATGTAAAAGTTTAATTCTGCTCAGTGACACTAAAAGCAAGGCATCCATAGTTTAACTGTTGCAGATATTTAATAAATGGCTTTCTTTATTAAAACAAAATAAAGATGAAAAAACTTAGCTGTCATCCAATAGGCAAGTCTCCAGATTTTAAAATAATTTATATCTTTCATAGCCAACAATACAAATAATAAAAAAAAACCTAATAGAAAGTTATTTTACCTTTTGATAATATTTACTTTTCATTTAGTAGACCACAGCCACAAAGACATTTTTAATAGCATGCAGTTCAGAAAACAATATATTACTATTGGGCACTGTGTTCTGTCCCATAAGAAGGGACAGAATAAAATATGTCTGAATGGCTTGAGGCGCAAAGAGAGCAAGGAAAACAACAACAAAATTGAAACACAGCATAAATCTACTCAGTTTATAAACATGCTAACATCCAGTGCTTATTTTCATAGATTTTTTTTCAAGTTGCTATTTGGAATTCAAAATTTACCAGATTTTCCCAACATGTTTTTCTCAAAGGCTTAATGCTAGGCAGATATAATTACCAGTAAAATGTTTTTTGCAGTTTCAAAGGTTGCTCAACATTAAAGAATCATAAAACCAAATATGAAATATTTTATTCAAGAAAGTCTGTTCTTTTGGAAGTATGTTTTTTAATATTCTTATTGACTGTGTGTTGAAAAGAAATTGTTATGTAAATTGTAGATGTCTAAATGTTAAGTAATGCTCATCAGAAATCATTGTGGTCAGTTGATTTTTCAGATCAATCATTTCATTGTGAAAATTCCAAATTTTCTTATTTTGACAGACAACTGCTTCCAGTAAAGGAAAAATTACTCTCTTTTTCATGATGAATGCTAGCATTACTTTCTTACTAGTTATTTGAAGTCACATTCTTTTACATTCTGAGTACTTAGCTCATGTCAGTTTTTCTGTGAGTTTACAGGACCATGAATTCTTCATAGTTTGTGAATAAATCCAGCATATGCCTTCAAAGGGAGTTTAAGGAAAGGTACTTTGGTGGTGTGTTTTTTTTTTTTTTTCTTTCTTTCTTTGAAAAAAAATTGATTTTTTTGTCCCACCCAAGAGAAAATCTAAGCATTCTTAATTTTATGAGGATGCTGGCAGGTTTGATATACAATATAGCCTGAATCTCAACTCTGTGCTGCTTAGCCTTTTCTTAGAAGAGGAAGAGTTTGCTACTATTATTATTGCCGTAAATTCTATAGAAGACCTCCATCCCCTTTCCTAGAAATAGCATCCATATCTTGTATTTCTGTTTGTAAACGTACTTCTGCTCATATTTCCAAAAGATTTTCTTTCTATCCAGGTATGAGAACAGGGTACCTACCTATTTAATTTGTAAATAGACTAGTGTGCCTGTTACTTTGAATCAATTGATCTCATTCTATGAGTAAGACCAAGCTGTGATTTGCTGTAGATCAAGTGAAAAATATCAAGAGCTGTGCATTAATGAAAGCAAATTTAAGTGGGCCCGTCTTGCTCTGTGTTGTCTCTAAGAATAGAGACTGGTAAATGATCACACATCCATATTTTTTCATGCAATGCAGTGCAGTGATGATTTAACTAAACATAGTGAGTGCTAAGAAATGAACAGGAACAGTAAAAAGACATAAAATGAAATCAATAGATTCAAGTGAACTACATATGCTAACGCAATCCAAATGCAGGCACATCTTGGATCTCTTCAGCTTTCCTCTTTTCTTTGGAGCCAAAACTCTCATACAGAAAGCCATGGTTGCTCTAACTTGATCTAAGATCATGATGCCAGTGAAAATGATGTAACACCTCTGTTTCCTTTCCGTGTCATCTGTCTGTGATAGTATCCATGTTAGTTTAATATGGATCTTTAATTACAATCCATGTTACTTTAATATGATCATAGATGCCACTAAAACCTAGTCTTGGAAAAATACAAAGAAAGTACTGATCACAAAACCTGTAGAAAAAATTAGAGTCTAGATTTGGTGAAGTCACTTTGCCTTTAAAGTAAATGATCTGAAATGTAAGTTTATCAATGCTACCACATTGCATTATTTCTTTTTATCCGCATTTGTACTGCAAATGTGTTCTCTCATTTAAAGATAATGGCAGTCAGACTGCCTAGTTTACCAGTGTTTGTGTCCTGAATCAGTTAAAAGAAATTCAGCAACTCTTATTTGCTCTTGGGACTTATTCCATTTATATCTATAATGTAGTTAAGTATTAAATCACTCGTCGTTTTCAGCAATTTAGCTAAAATTGTCAGTGCCTTGGAACTTTTTTTTTCATAAATATAATCTTTGTGGTTAGCTAAATAGAAAAAGTAAGTAAGCAAAGATGCTAGATCATGCTAATAATATTTATGGCTCCTACATGCTTAGAATTAGATTGGTGTTTAGGATTTGACTAACAAGTAGTTTAACTGAAGGGAGCTAGGCAGACAATGGAATGTGTTTTATGATCAGTTTGAACTATTAGGGGTGAAAATGTCTATTGATCTGTCAAATCCTAGTTCTGATGAATGCACTCTGGTTAATAAATTACTGTAGCCTTTTAAAAGAATAATAAACCAGTCATCATTTCATTTCATTCATTATATTTCTGTGAAACCTGCCTTAATATTCATTAAGTGTACAAGCTCACATTGAAATCTTATTTGTGGTCAAAAAGTTTTAGAGTTTAAGTTTTCTAAGGTCTGTTGCTGTGATGTCTGTGTTACTAGTAACAGCATTTTAATACCAGCATATTAGAGCCATTCGGATATTTTCTGGAAAAAAATTAACAAATCTCTACATAAACAAGGAAGGGAAGGGATTGGAGTTGTTTGTTTTGTTGTGTGTTTTTTGTTTGTTTGTTTTTGTTTTTTACTTCTTCTGAAGCATTAGTTGTAAAGTGGGCTTGGTTATGATTACATTGGGTATAGAGAGCTGAGAAAATTGATAACCCTTTGTCAATGAAAGAGGTACCTTTTACATACCTTTTACCAGAAACTGATTGCTGTCAGCTTCTGTAAATCAGGCAGTTTGTTTGCTTCAGGAGAACTGTGCCATCTGACAACAGCAAATAGGTATTAGAGATCTTAACTGATTCCCAAGTCTGTGTGTATTTTCTTAATTAGTGGGAAAAGTACAAAAGAAATGATAGCATTTTTTCTGTTTCATTGGCTGAAGATTCAGATATAGACCTTTTTCAGTGTCAGGGCATCACTGAGGCACAGATGAAAACATGACTCTTTAGGTGACTCATTCTCAAATTTCAATTAGGCAAACCAGCAATGTGCAAATTGATTCTGTCTATAAGGATATGTCTCTAACACTGAGGGAACTTTTCAAAAGCACAAATACTATCTTGCATCTACTAAGTTTCAACTGCTCTTTTTCTTTCTGACTTGAATTGTCACACAACTGGTTTAATAGCTGGCTCAAACAGTAGCCAGGTAGTAGCACTAAGGAAGAGGTATTAAATCAGGATATTGCAGTCATTGCATTTTAATACAGACTGCACATTTCTTTGAAATTGTACTGAGCTCTTGCCCTGAGCTATGCTCAATACTGAATATAACAATTTGACACAAAAGCCACTATAGCTAACCTATGTTCTTAGTATTTGGTGATTGAGCTTTCTGACTGGAGTTCATGGTTTTGTTAGAACATGGAGTGATCTAGGACTTTTCAGACGGATGATATTCCATCATCTGCCAGAATTCTCTAGCTGAGATCAGTGGAGATCCTCCCCACTGAGAGTCTCAGGGTGTATACAGTCCAGCTGCAAGCAGTTTTTCCTGAAGAACTGCTTCTTTTTGTATTTCTATTCACATCAAAAAATTGCTCACATCAGCTGTGTTGATATATATGCTGTTAAGCTTAGCTGACAAAAAGTAAATACACACACTTTCTAGGTCCTTCACTATTGTGGTATAATACATTCTTGACCAAAAAAAACCCCAAAAAAACCCAAACAAAAAAAACCCCAAACTTAACCATTTCCTTATATCGGTCTGCCTTTATCCCACTGAGAGTTCTACCAAGTTAATTCGTATCAATTTGAAGAGTTGTTGAAAAATTATTACACTGTTTATTCAGGTGAACATTGGATGTTCAGCATTCTGTAATTCTGAACATATTAAAATATACTAGTCACAAAACATAAAAAAGAAGATACATATCTTAGTGCTAGACAAGTAATTAGTTTTTTTTGAGGGGAGAGGAAGGTAAAGAGAAATAAAAATATCAGTCAAGATTTTGGAAATATATAAACATTGCAACCTTGTATTAATGATGCCAAAGATTTGTCAGCAATTTGTAATGAAACTGGGGATGTATACATCTGCAATAAAATTTTCTAATTTCTAAAATCTAAAAAAAGAAGTCATTCCCTCCAGAATGATTTCTTTTTGTTTAGATTCCTAACTCTAGGGGAATATTTATTTAACCTAAGCAAAATAAAATTTAATTCCTTCTGTATTATTTAAAATATGTTTCATGTTTGCATACCATTTTTTAATTATCATCATATAGACAGTTTTCAGTTTGTGAACACATGATTGTTCAAATGCAAATGCTACAGGGGTAAACAAGAGAGAGCAGTAAGCTCTTAATATGTAATACTAGGAACAGGATGGGAAAGTTTTTTCTGGACCACTAGATCCTGGTTAATTAGTCGCTCTTTTTCCTTCCCTTTTATTTTGGGTCATATGGATACCCAGTATATCTGTAGAATAGTTTCTGAGGTCACTCCTGAAAGAGTGTCATAAATTGTGCACTTGTACACTAAAACATTGGGTTATGGTCTGTATATGGCCATAAACCAAAGTGACAGCTTAATAGCTTGCCTGTTGGACTTCATTTTGAAAGACTGACTTTATATTTATGTCCCTTTCATTTGTGGTTTAGTGCTTCTAAGTTTTCATTTAATGTTGCAATTGTGTAAAGCATACAATATATTGTCTGCTTAGCATTTGAATCTAAGGGTACTTGGTAGAGCTAAAAGTCCCTATGCTTTACCCTTCCATTGGTAACAATAGGTAAAATTTCTCTGTATGGATAATTAAACCCATTTTCTGGGCTCTCTGGCAGAGAGCTCTATCCAAAGATATTGAGAAAATAGGTCATACAGTATCTCTTTGGAGTATTATTTGAGGTCAGTCTACATCTGAAAGTAAGCAGAATGATTGAAGAGGTGTATGTGCACATAGAGTTATATATATACACCTACACATACGCACACAGTTTTCAATATACAAAATTATGTTAGTTACTTTACAAATAGCCAGAAAGTACCTTCAGTTGGTTTCCTTCTGCCACAAACTTATTTTTATCTTTTCTTTATTATACATTGCTGAGTGTGGTGTCTAGATTTAAAAAGTACTACATTTTAGTTTCAAGTTTTTCATATGATTACAGAATAACTAATTAATTAATTAATTAATGCAATTCCATCAAATTTTAGGGGGTGGGGAGACAGATTGTTGTGGAAGTATCTTTAGTCATCTGCTCATTTTAGGTAGGTACCTGAGTGACTTTGGATATGTGGTCTTTCAGGTTAATACTTTCAAAATTGGTGTCATTGTAAGCATAGATTTTGAAATGTTTTTGAGACCTCTAGTATATCTGTTACCAGGTATAAAGTTGTACCAAGTTCAAATCTGAGCATAACCTTATTTATAGTGCTTCCTGTAATGCTGTACATTGGGAAAAACAGATTAATAATATAAATATGTAGCATTGCCCCATAATAATACTATCAGAACAACATCTGTAGTTGTTCCTAATCTGTAGTTACCACTAGAAAATTAGTTCCTACCTTTGGAAGTATCGGGAGTGCTTTTACGTGAAAAATATTTATATCATAGATTATTTACAACTACATAATTGAAGTTCGAAGACTTTATAGGTAGCAACAAATAAAGTATTAAATTAGTACATTACATATTGGTGGGGTTTCTTGGAGTCCATTCTAATATTTTGCAACGACTCAATATTTTTTGGTTTTAATCACCTCATTAAGACATAATGATCTTCGTGCACTGTCATAGCAGATAGCCTGTTAATTGGCTGGAATAAAACATAAAGCTATCAGAGCCCTGTATTAGGGTTGATTAAGCACTGCATTGCTTCAGTTTTACTCTGGTGTAACCCCACTGAAAACAACTGAAAGATACAATTAAATAGGTATAGTAATGCACTAGGGAAATTAATCTTTTTACTTTGTTTTGGTCACAGAGAAGAGAAGCAGCATCTGCACTAAGGAAGGTGGTTTAGTGCAGTGAATTTACTTGGATAATTTTCGGTGTGATCAGCACTATGCTGAGACAGTCGATGTGAGAAAGACAAGTTTAATATAACTTCTTTCAGCATTAGTTGTAAGTTTGACTTTTGCCATTGGGTTGCCTATCATAGGCTGAATGAAGGCTTCATCTTCCTAGATCTATGTATGGATAACCATTTTAAAACAGATAGTACAAAATGCTCAGTGTCAAAAGGCAAGACTTTTTTCATCATGGTGAGGACGGATTTGTACTTTCATTGATTAAACAAGAATATATTTACAGGTTACTTCTTTTTCTGATTTATAAAGGATACTTACTGTCTTTTTGTGTTCTTGAAAAGATGTAAGACATTTTAGGAATACAGCGGGATAAGAGAGAGGGCAGCATTTAATGAAGGGGTTGTGTTTCCAGAGAACTGGAGCAGAATCAGTGGCCTTAAACACAGGCAGAAGGAGTTTTTGCAGTGAAGAGTTTGCCACAGAAAGTAAAAGGAGCAGGGTGAACATCACCTGCTCTTAATCACACTGTGTTGTCAACATCTCTCTCTCTCTACATATCTATCTAATCACTGTCATAAAAAATTCAAACAATACCACCCATGAGCAGCCATGGTATTAGATCCTGTTCTGGGACAAAGGACAAACTCATATGTCTCATCTAAGTATGTGATCCATCAAATGTGGACTAGTAGCTTGTTTTCTGACAGTTAAATTGTTTACATGCTTACACATCTGCAATTGAACCTACTCAAAGTACTCACCATCTAGGGATGCTGTAGGGTCATTTTCTTTATGTCTCTATGTCATACCTAAACCTGTTTTGTAGTTCATAAACTAGATATTCCATTCTAGAGCAGCAGAAATCCTTAGACCATGCCTCATGCGTGTAGTAACATGCAGTTCCATGCAGTAACATGTAGTTCCAGCATGTCAGTCTCAGTAATTGCTCTGTCCACCATTTATATTGTAACATGGAGGTTACAGCATTTAATCAATAACCATGGTTGTAAACATGCTTCAGCCTCTAGTAGTGGAAACTCTAACCTTTTAGCAGATTGGCCACTTCTTTGCCACTGAAGTAGAGATGAGGTTGTCATGGCAGAGACTCATTTCGCCTCCCTTCTCTTGAAGAAGAAAGGACACAACACAACCAGAAATAGCAGATTTGTGGGGCTGGAAGCAGTGTGATCAGCTTTGCCTTCGTGAGACACCCAGTTTTAGTATTCTTCATAAAGGGATAAACCTGACTGCTATTTCCTGTTCTAAGTGTCTTTTGTGTATTTTAACATTTGATAAATGTTAAAACCAAAGCTGTACAATAATGCTGGACTCTACCATTTGCCTGTGTTCTCAGGTGCATGACCTCATTCACTGAGATACCTAATGACAATGCCTTTTTCTGTATCTCTGTAGACTTTTATCTCTTCACTCACAAAGGTACACCTGAGGTAAACAGACTAAGAATGGCGTGAATTTTTTGCTTAGTGCATAAAGTGATTAAGGAACTGTGGGATATGGCAAACATAAATTGAAATTAATTCATGTGAATGGAGATTTAATCATAGTATCCTAGAACTTTCAACAGTATTCCAAGATATTAATTGTGTAAGTTTTTCATGTTCGTCTGCAAAGCAGACTACGCTGGTTGTCTAAACCTAGAGGGATATTTTTTTCAGTTGTTTAAATAAAAAGAAAGGAACAAGCCAAATATCTTTCAGTCATTTATCTACAGGTCTGTTGTAGAAACCTAATCACTGAAGTACACCTTCTTCCCTTTTGCTAAACCTGCCTATGTCATGCAGTGCAGCACTGTGTAAAGCTACTCCACTTGCTCCAGTGCAGCACTGAGCACAGGTATTCTAGCTCATATTCTGAATATTGCATGTCTTCAGTAGCTCATCTCAGTGCTTAGGCCAATTAACCATGCACTTTACAGAACTACTCAGTTCTGGTGGATTGCTACACTGACACAGTTTTGTTTAGTTTCAAGGCTGGAAACCTTTTATTCACTGGTAGCTCTTGCATCTGCATGGGATTACACAAGAACAGTATCTTGCAATGTCTAGGCCAGATGAATTTCTGCTTTGCAGCCTGGTTGTGAATCCTGTTTTCAGACTCTATAAGCTTTCCTTATACAGGTCATTTGCATGCTTACCTAGGTTATAAATTCCATGTTGGGATCAGGTGCCTTAAACTTAGATATGGTGATACTTTATGTTACCACATCTAGTGGGATCAGGACTTTCAATATAAATGGTGAAACATTGCTCAGAGATCACAAAGCAGGACTGTGGTGAAGTGTAGAACCCAAATACCCTAAGTCCTGGGTCTTAAGTAGTGTGTTGCATCATAATTTAGAAATATGTCTGCCTGTAGATACAGATATAGCAAATATCTGTGAATGCCAAGGACCATTTTTTGCATAACATTTAATAAAAGGAGTCAGTTTCAGCTGTACCCTGAAAGCTGGAGTAAAGCTTTTGACCCTAACTCAAATTAAGCTGTAAAGTTACTGAGACATTGTGGGTCTCTGATAATTTCTTAACTGATGCATTTTCCTTGCTAATTGGATTTTATTAAATGTGGTATGTTGCTGTAAGATCACATTTATCTGGGTAATGTTTCTTTATATCTGCATTAGAAATAAGTAGACAGACCAATGAGTCAAGAATTACAGTGGGAAGTAATTACTTTATGGGATAAAAACTAACCAGTAGTAGCATATTATTCCAAAAGTAAAAGTCTCACACTCTAGTCACAGGTGTGTAAATCAGTAGAATCATTTCCTAAGAGATTTTGTTGCTAAGAATCTACTGTATAATAATAATGCCATTTTGTCCAACATATTCCCACTAACAAGCGTGGTTTAGTGATAGCTCTTTACTAATGTGCTCAAGACATAGTCAAGATACTTAAAATGCAATTTCTGAAGCAAACTCATCTGTACAAAATGCACTCATTTTGTATTTTTAACATAAATAAGTGTATTTTTAGGGGTTTGATGAAATGGTGTGAGCTGCTTTTATGAGTATTGTCTTAGAAATGAAATGCTACAATTCTCAATATGAATTTCCAATCATTCTCTGTATATGTGTGATAAGACTTATTTTAGTTCAGTTTACTTCCTATTAGGAGACATGGTGTATAATTTTTCACTTCTGCTAGAAACAAAAGCCCTTTAAATATTATTTTCTTTTCATTGACATAAATGAATTTCTTTGAACTCTGAAAACATTGGTTTTTTCATTTCTCCATAAAAAAGTCAAAATAATTCATGAATAACAGAAAGCATTGTTAGGAATTTTAGGTTGTACTGATCATACTTAAAATAAGTACCTTGTGCATTCAACACTGATCATAAAAAATTACAAACTTCCATCTTGCTGAGTGCTTTGCTGTTCTAAATATGAGTAAATGCACCAGACTGCATTTGCTGCATATAGTTCTGGAAGAATAAAATTTTTGAAAAGTATGGCTTACTTTTTCTTTCAGAATTGGGATCAATAATAAGTACAAAAAGCTGATAGGAAGGTTGAAATCCCAAAGCTGAAGGGCTTGTTTTTATAGATTTACTTTTCTGCAAATTTTGTTTGAAAGCTTAGAGCAATTTAAATTAAAAAGATAAAGAAAAATAATTATAATATAAAGAAAAATGTGATCATCCTGAAAAATTTACTGGGTTGGCTAATAGTAAGAGGTTTCATATTCGCTTGGTGTACCTATGAAGTGATTTGATTACTAAATATTTCAAATTTCTTTATTATGTAGTGTTTGCTGCTTTTACAAGCTAAATATGAATCTTGATAATAGATAGTAAAAAGTCCATGCACTTGATATATTTGCATCCTTAGGGGTCATTGTTGTTTTTTTTTTCCTAGACGTGTCAGTAATTGGTTTGGGTAAACCTGTTTTTTTATGTAAAAGAGGCACATTGGTTTCTGTGAAATTAGCAAGAGACCACAGCAGTGATATAAGCCACAAGGTTCTAGCCTCTAGCATTGGAGGAGAGCAGCAGTGGTTATCTTGCTTCAATAGGGGCACATCTTTAAAGTTACATCTTCTAATTAGTGTTGAAGTTCAGCAAGAAGGTAGGGGATTCATCCTACCAGTTACCCTTTCCAAGAATGGTGTATGGATATCTTTTGTTATCAAACCACATCTATAATCACCCTGTAATTGGTGAAAATAACTTAGATATATCCTAAAGACTAATTAGGAGATAAACTCAAAGTTTAAATCTGCCACAAAAATGTTAAATATTATATCTTGAATGATCATAATTAGCTATTGTTTGCTTTCATTATTTCAAAATACTTTGAATTGTGAGGTTTCTGCTCTTAGAAGGACTCCTATATACGTTTGAGGTCTTTGGCAATGGATATTAAATTTACTGTCTGAATTTTAAAAATAATAATTTATTACCCACTTTAAACTTAGCCAATTTTTTTTTTTTTTTAATATTAAGCTTTCATTAATTAAATGTTTTCAGCTTGTATCTCTAGTGGAATCCGAAACATCCCCATTCTGACATTGAGGCACTTGGCAGAGCCATTGAAACTCTAAATTCTTAGTCACAAATTGCAGGTTTTCTCTTATAAAAGGGACCAAGTGAGAAGAAACCAGTGCTGCTTGATCTAACTACTTATTGTCATCCTTATATTCACCATATACTAATGTTATCTGGCATTACTTAAATTCCTGTACTCTTTGTGTGCCTTTGCATATTGTAAATCGCACTATGGTATTTGTTTATTTGAAGTTTATGTACTACATTAGTTTAAGCTTCACCACAGGCTTTGTTCCATCCTTTCAGACAGTATTAAATGACAACATAAGTAATGTCATAATGAACTAACAGTGTCGCCAGAGTCTCAAACAAAAAAAGGCTTAATATAGTTCCTGAAATAAATTGAAAGGCTCTCATTAACGTTCACCATTTATCAGGTTGTCCCTAATTGTTCAACACAAAGATTGTTAATCAGAGAACCAGGATAAGATTTAACAGATTTGACCTTGTGTATCTGCATGGCTGCTGTATTGTGCCTAGATAGTTTGGTGAATCTCTTAGTTTTAATGTTCTGTAGTTTGTGTAGCATGAAATGTAGCAGGCCTTTTTCTTCTTATTCAACGGCAAAAAACAAGTATGTAAGTGTGGCTTTGTAAAGAGACATTTAATGTGTATTTCTTGTATCATTATATGATGCTAATAAAAGTCTACAGTGTATTTTATGTGAAATAGAGAAGAGAATCATTAATGTCAGGTGTCCTAGTAAGGCTATATTCCTTGTTAGCATCAGCAACTGTTCAGCAGTGGTGCAAAACTTAATCGTGCTGTTGTTTCCTTAATCTGTTTCTTTCTGAACTGGATTTGATAATGCAACTAACCTCATAGTCTATTTGACATTAATATTCCACATGCACAAGGAATAAAAGTAGTGTGTATTAATGAAGACCATAGTATTGTGATTTTCCAACAGCAGAATAAGAACGGATTTGAAAGAGAGGAAATATTTCCTGACTCCTAGTGCTTTAGCTTCAGGCTGATAAATAGCATGGTTTGGAATCAATTTCAGCATTGATCTGAAAGATAATCCTCTTCACAACAACCACGTCCAGAGGTTTTTACTGTTAGGTGTGAAAATGAATGGCAGGTTCTAACTAAATAAATAAATAAATAAAAGAAATAGAAAATTGAATGAGGCCTACAGGGAGAGGGGTAGGTAGTTATTTTTCTGTCACACATGAGCTAATACACTGCAGACATTTATTTAGAAAAAAAAGCTATCTGTACATGGAAAGAGTATTTATTTTCTTAATTGCCAAAACGATGCTCTGAAATTGAAGAATCAATCATGTTTATTGTTATATGTGGGAAATTAAAAATATACAGTATACGGTAATTTAACTTGCAGTGCAAGGAATCCATAGTACACTTCCAATCGATATTCTGTACTTCATGCTAGCTTGGTCATGTAGGGCACCAGGAGGGGAAGAAAAAGCTATGAATGTAGACTCAGCTGTTCATCTTGGAAGGCTTTTATTCAACAAATATGGATTACAAGGGGTACCTGAGAGAATACATGTTAGTGTTTTGAGTTGGAATGTATTTAACACAGTGTCTAAGAATTTCTGTGGATCAGAAATGAAGCGTTTTAGCTTTCCAGTTAAAATATGCTAGAAGAAAGAAAAAAATATTTTTCTCTCCTGTCAAAACATAAAAGCTCATCCTATCCCATAGGCCACAGCTAAATGAACTGAAAGCACTCCATTCTACATGAACCATCAGCATCTTCATTACTTTGTCACATAATCATACTTGGTTGAAATACAAGGGCATTTTTGAGCAAGACTCAAGTGACTTACACTTCTAACAAGCTGAGCAACTGTTTCCCAGTGGTACAGTGTGTCCGTACTGAAGCCTTCAGATGCTGCCTGAACTTCATCTCACATCCTGAATAAGTCAGCTGACATGAGAATTCAGGGACTCATAGTTGTAGTTTCACTTCCTTATCCAAAGTTTCCCAAGTTTTTGAAATACTATGTCTCTTCATACAAACAAATTAATTTCTTTCAGACTCAGCAAATACAGTAGAAATATATCTGGTCAGGAAAGTTCTTTACAATCTGTATATCTTTGCTATATATTATGACATCTTCTTGCTAGCATCATTTAAAGCATTTTAAAAATGGAAAGTGGGGATGTTTAAAATGCCCTGCAGACACCTGAGTTTGTCCATCACCCAAAATGAATTTGATCTTGTATCCAATAGTACATCAGCATTCTGCCAGCACAAGTAGCCAGTATTGTACTGGTTTTACTGACCTTCACACTTCAGGCTCTCCTGCTTTCCTGCAAATAGCTTCCACACTGGGTTGAGGTTGTTGCTATGATATTTTATTATATCAGGTTTTCAGGAACTTGTCAGGTATTCCACTTTCTAAGATTTTTTTTTTTTTTTTTTTCCACGTGATTCAGCTTTATTTCAGTCCTGGGAAACATCTTACCTGTAAGCAAAAACCCAGTCTCCATGAAATGAGTGGGAATTTTGCCACAGACAGAGTAATGGCTATGATTTCACTACCTTTCCTAGCTTTAATGAGGATTCACTAAGGCAGAGAGACAGGACAGAAGTAGGCCAGTTTTTCTGATGTAGGTTTCAGTGATTTATTTCAATTTCAGAGAAACCACAAAGCTTGTAGTAGTTGAAGAAGCTGGAAACTGATGAGATATTCCTGAGATATGTTTCAATAAAGCTAAGTATGGTGGATACAAACTAGGTAATTACATGCATTGTTTGTAGCATAAAATGTATTTCTACTCAATAGTTTCATTAATTGCAGGACACTTTGCAAAATTAGAACAGAAAGTAAAGTTTGTAAGAACACTACTGAGAGTGAACTCTGGTTTTTTGGAAGTGATACTGAAATATATTAAAAATTTGAATTGTGCAGAATTTTGGAGAATAAATAATCCAAGATAAATGCTGAAGGATTTTCAAGTAGCAAGCAAACAATTACATCCTTAGAATTTTACCAGAACACTAATGCTGGAAATTTTATTCTCACAAGTTGCTATGCATTTTTTCATAGTTGCTAGGACCTAAGTTTCATAACCTCCAGTGGCCATGTGTTTACTCTTTTCACTTTGGGAATATTAGATTTTTAAAATATCCAAATAATTTTCCTCGTACTTAATCTTAAAACCTAGTGGAGGTTTATTTGATATAGAACGTATATCTGTAAATGTGGTGTCATTACATTTATTTGTAAACAAGAACTGTTTTTCATTTACATAATGTACATGTGAAATTTGATAAGCTGCTGTTTGATAGTGGACTCTGAAACAGGCAGTTGTTTTCTGTGAGCATATGTGAGTACATTTACTGTTTATTAATTCATACTTTTGATTCTTGTTGGAAAGTCCTGAGTTTAGTTGGTGATTGAAGTAGTATATAAGTGCCAGTTTTTACTAGTCCCACACCAGCCTCTGTGCAAACATCACGAAAACAAAATGCACATTGCCACAAATAAAATGATCTCACTTCAATAGTTATTTTCAAGGTGAGGTATACTGAAAACAAGATTATTGTTACAAATATTAATTGGTGGGAATCTATTGTGCTTTTGATTTTCAGTTCACTTAACTATAATAGTGAAAAGTACACAAAGGGGAAGAAAAGATAATTGTAGTTTAAATCATCAAGGTGTACTGCTGGCAAAAATCCCATTTTATTGGCTACTTCTGTCTCGGCTTGGATGATGATACTGGCTTCTAGATACTGATGGAAGTCTGGATTAATATTACTGCTTCTATTGATCTAATTAGTCATGTGAACCTTCCATTTCATTAATGAATTTTATTGAATGAATCGATACAAATTATGTTAGTGCTTCAAAGCATGGATATCAGTTCTGATAGGCCTTTTGCTAACACTTGAACTTTAGGACCTATATGTAGGAAATGTACTTTTTCAGATTTTTAGAAACTTCTTTTGCTTCTGTGAAGGAAATTATTTTATTATTCCATAAGTCCTTTCTACAAAGGGAACTGTTTCTGAGTATAATACCCTCACCCTGCTATTTTTGATTTAAAAAATCCAATTTTTTTTTTGGGGAGGAGGGTGTTACCTAATGCAGTTTGTGTCTGCATTTTAATCATGCATAGAAGAGAGGTTAAAAGAGAGGTGGTATGGTGGAATGAAAACATAACTAAGGAAATAAGAATAATAATAACTATTGAAAATGTGATTTAAAAAGTGCCTTGCAAGGTCATTAGCTTGGAAGTACAACAAAATATACTTCTTAGTGTATTTTCATCGACTTTAATGTTGCATTCTTGGCCCATTTGAATCTTTGCCAGTTGCTTGATGTCATGAGTGACAGTGAACAATGAAAATGAAATTAAAGTCAGATTTAGACATGAATATTTAATGAAGACAGAATTACATAGGACTGGAATAGTGATTTACAGCAGAGCAATGTATGAGTGGTGAGAAGCTGCTCATCTAAATGAAAATTACTGGACACCTTTGTGCCTGATTCACAGTACCTCTGGAAGATTTTAAGGGGAGTTAACATTAAATAGGGTGGCTAGTCAAGACAGCAGTATCTTTGTGACCTTCCCCCTGCCATGTAACACTGTGTTGTCAGCTGTTTTCTGAATATCCCTTACAAGCCCAGTGGGTCTTTCAGCTTTTCTGGGAGGAAGATTTGTATTCCCTCTCTCCATGTCTAACAAGCCACCCAAGTGGCAGAGATATCTCCTGAAAAGATCATATAGATGTGCATGAGGTCAGACTGGATGACTTCCAGGGGTCTCCTACAGTCAAATTTATTATATGGTTAAATGAATTGAGCTTTCATGAGTGTTGATTCAGGCTGTTTTTGCAGATGTGTAGCAGTCCAAATGATTACATCTATTGGTCAGTGCATGGTGCTAAAAATACCAAGGTTGTTCATTTGATCCCCAGATGGGCCATTCATTTAAGGGTTGGACTTGACAATCCTTGTGGGTCCCTTCCAACTCAGATCAGTATTCTCTGATCTTATATGGCAGTATGGTGACTATTACAGTCTTACTTCTGTAACTTTATAGATCACCTGGATAAAAAGGATGATTCCCAATTATAAAATGTTGAGACGGAGATGAAAGGGAGATATAGCCTATAACAAAGTCTTAAAAAACTTTTATTGGCTATGTTTGTTGATTTTCTCAAGTCAGCAGAGTCACCAGCCAGCTGATGGCTTGTTGAATAAGCTCACAAAGTCCTTACCTATGCTCTGCTACCTGTGGTCTGGAGGAGATAAAAAAACTTGTTGGAGAAGTTCAGGAATAGCTGTCCAGTTCCTTTTGCATATTGCTAGATCAGAGTTTGCAGCTGCTGCTGTATTGCAAAAAACAAGAACTGCTGCTGCCACTACAGGGACCTGCTGAGGAATTACAACACCAGGATTCAGCCCACCTGACTGTGAAATTAAACCAATTTACAGGTTACCAGGACAGCAGCGTAACATTTGGCAATATTAAAAGAAATTAATGTGAAAAGCACAAAATATTTATAATGCGTGTTCACTATATGGAGTAGATATTTATAAGCTTGTAGACTGTTTTGGATTTACATATGTTAAGTGAAAATTCTGTCTTCACAGGTTTATTAACAAACAACATGCACTTGATGCTACCTGGCAGTATCATTGATTTTTCCTGTATTGGCAGCTGGCCTCCTGAAAAGGATTCACAGCTTATGAATATACCACAATTGATTTTGCAGTTCATATAGCTTACTATTTTATTACAAGAGAGCAAGTAACCTTGGATATTTCTGTAAAAAATAAAAAGTTCCGTGTAACTGACAAAACTATTCAGATCTTAGGACTGCAGCTCTCAACAGGTGCTAGTAGGTTTTTAATTTAGACTAATAAACTTAAAACGACCTAATAACATATTGTTCAACTTTTAGCACTGCCTCCTCCTGTTCCACAGTACCAAATCTAGTGCAAAGGAGTGCACCTGATGCTGCTCTGTTTCTTGCTGTTATATATAATACTCTCAATTAACTGAAAATAATTTTTAGAAGAGCAGTTTATTCAAAGTAGGACACAGTAGGTGAAAAGAATAATTTTCTTCTAACATATATGTGATTTTTAAATTAAGTTTAATAAATCCTTAACAGTCCTACCATTAATGTTCCAGAAAAAAAAATCATATGATTGATCTATTTAAGTACCACTGCATAGCTATTTGCAACGAGAGAAGTCCATTTATTTCCCTAGAAGATCTTACTAAGCTATCATGTTGCAGAATTTTGTGAGCTTCTTCCTTTCACCCAATAGTTATCTCTTCCTACTTCTGAACAGACTGCTCAGCAAGAGAGAACTCTGTAGCATTCCAGTTTCTCATACACTGCAGGGTTCCTTTAAAACTGTACACCTGCATTGGATCTCTCCGTTAAATCAGGAGCTCACGAAACCATAAATGCCTTTCTCTGGCCACGCAAGTCTACTCTGAGCATAAAAGAAAGTGAAAAGCAGTGAGTATTAGTATTACAGTCACTATGTCTGTTCTGATTCTGAGATCAAAGACACAAAGTTTTACTTTTGATGTTGCATGTGTTTTGTAATTTCATGACACCGAAGATAAAATGTTCTGATCTCCCCAAGAGGAAAGAAATCTTTCCCCTGGATCTTCTCAAGAGGAAAATATAAACTTAAGGAAAAGTAGCTACAGGTTAGCAAAGGAAATATTGCATCAGTTTCACGTTTTCCAAATCTAATACTTTAGGATTGGGTCTAGTGATGTACATCTTAGAAACTTTTTGCTTTGTTTTGTTTTCTCTTAATTTTTATGGTGAAAACAGTATAATTAACTTCTTTTATATCTACTTTCCTGGTTTTATTTGTAGTACAATACCTGGTTCTTAAAAAAAAAATAAAAGCCAAACAAACCAAAAACCAAACAATAACAACAAAAAAGCCAAAACAGAAAAACCAACCAACTAAACAGCAACAACAACAAACAATCCCCACACCAAAACTAACTCAGCATTTTTTTTTCCAAGTGTGTTCTGCTGTTCATGCTAACACAGGTAAAAGGTGCTTGTAATGGTTACTTGGGAAAGCCAGCACGGGAACATTTGAAAACTGAAATTACCTAGATGAAAGGAAGCAATTAAAGCAAGTAGAAAGGAGAATATTGTTTTTGTAGAAAATTAAGAACTTTGTCTTCTGACACACTCTTGGCTGAAAGTATTCATATAAGACAAGCACTTGTTTAATTGTAAGATTAAGATCCAAGCATTAAAAAAAACCACATTAGAAAGCTGATTAGAATATTTTCAAGAAGGAAAAGCATCAGTCACTATGAAACTTCTCATTAGCTGGGGAGTGTGGAAAGCCCATCTGCTTTTGCAATATCTGAGCTGATGTTACTGAGTTTGAGGCAATTGTATAATTGTTCTATTATATTGTGTTCTTCTGCCCTGTGGGCATTCAATTTTGTCAGGAGTTTCTTGGTTTTTACATGTACTTCACCATCCTCTGGACCTAAACAATGAGGTGAGGCACTGGAGTGGTCTAGCTTCATGTATCGTGCCACAGGTATTCAAAGAACAGCTTCTCTTGACTTCAATTGCAGCTGTTTTCCTCATGAGTGACCCATACTGGTGCTGAATTAACAGCTTAAATAAAATTTTACATGAATTCACAACACGCTCCACTTCACCCTCCTCATTCTCTGTCCCACTTGCATTTGGCATGTTATGTGTCAGACTTCGCACAGTTCACTAAATTTGAAAGACTTCGGGTCATATGTTCATTAATTGTGGTTTTCTCTCTGGAACTCATACTGTAATTAGAAATCTACTTAATGTGATGGTAACTATTAAAGTCAAGCCATCTGATCACGTCAGCCTTGTTATAAAATTGTACAATCCTAAACTGTACATGCAGAACACTCAAAATTCCTGTTAAAGTAATTTAATTAAAGTTCAATTTGTGCTTATAAAAGGTTCTAGTGCCTGAAAGCTAAAAGCACAGTTTACATTTAAAATATTTAAAAGTTAAAAATGTTTCATTTTATTACTAGAAAGAAACCAGTTTACATTATATGGAACCCAAGAATGTTTTTTATATAATTTAGGAAATGCAAAAATGAAGTAGTTTTTAGATGCTTACATTATCAGCAATATTGAAGAACAGACTGTTCTCCTTTGTGTTTGAGCATGGTGTGGAGAAAAACATTTCTTAATGATTGAAAGTCAGGTGTTTTGGGACCTTTTCTTGGCTGGGTTGCTGACTTCTGTTTTGTAGTTTATATAATTCCTCTGTGCTTCTGCATCAGTAAAACAGGCAAACTTACATTTAATTAGTGCAAAATGCTTTGGCATAATTTGTGATCTCAACAGAGAACTGTGTTGGAAAGTCTACTTGAAGATATATTCAATATTTTTGGAAGTCTGGCCTTTTCAGTTATATACCTAGGTGACGTATGTTTTTGAACATCAAACTTGACTTTTGAATTCAAAAAGCTTTTAAAATCTCTACTTAATTTTCTATTTAATATATGCTTCATACACAGAAGTAATATGAAATGCTAAATATATAAATAAATCTTGTCAGGAAAATTGCACATTTTGAGGAGCAGCATTTGTAGCATGTAACTATATCCTAATGAATACATGCTAATCTCTTTCATCCCACAGTAGAAAATTGTTTCATATAAAACCTCTTCCTTACAAGGAGTAGGAAATATGTCAAATTTTTTTGTGAAAAAAATTTCTCACAGCACTGAACAGTTATGTTTTAAGGCCAAATATATATGAGTACCAAACTGCTGTTCCTTCATGTAAAAAAACTCAGTGCAGAGCATACAAGGAAAGAAAAGCTGTCAAAAAAATATACTTCCCACAGTAGTAGATGATGATGTGGACGTAAGGAATTAGGTGTCCTGTTGTGTTGAAATGATAATTTCTTCACTATTACACCCATTTCACAACACCTTTGGCAATTTGTTTGTTGTATTTTATTGCATTTGTTTTTCCTGATCCTTGTTGGTTGATAATGTGTTTATCTTGGAGAATTGCTTTAGTATTTCTTATTACAGTTCTTGAACCTGAGGGATTTTAATTGATTTGCATTAACCTGATTAGATTTTACATTAAAAATTGTACCTTTTGAACTTAATAAGGGTTTATTTTAGTTTTGAGATGTAATAGAGCACTTCCAGTGGCCTGTGTTTCCATTTCAGTGTATGTTTTCAGCGTAATCCTGCAATTTTTCTTACAGTCCCTATTTGTTTTTTAAATAAAAGCCTTTTAGGATCAAACCTGAGAGCTTCTTTGGAAAAGGTAAATATTTTCTTTTTAATATAATAGATATTCTATCTTTTAATATAATAGATATTTTATTTTTAAAGCACCTAAAGCAAAGAAAATTACTTTATTTTTATCTTGATTTGGACAAAATAAGTGTAGATAGAAATTAAGAGTGGAAAGACTGTCAGCAAGACCAGCAAATGCTTTGAAAATTGATTTTGTAAGCATGGTCTTTAAACTTTCCATACAGTATTTTCCCAGTAAACAGAATGGACATTGCTCCTCATCCTTTCACTGGGCACCACTAAAAATAGTCTGTCCCCATTCTCTTGGTATCCACCATTGAGATATTTGTATTGATGAGATCCTCTCTGTTTTCTATTTTGTAGACCAAGCAGGCCCAGCTCCTGCTTTCTCCCCTCATAAGAGAAGAACATTTTGCATGAGATGTCACTAACCTTTGGAAAATTGAATAGAATAACTTTCTTTCTTGTATTGATTGTCGTACAGAAAGTTTTAAATAACTGGATTGAGGAAAACTAATATTTGATATAATAGGCCACATTTCTTGGTTTTTTTTAATTCAGAAATCTTGTAGCACCTTCTTAAATAAAAGTAGCATTTGTTGTTGCCAGTATTTAAAATATGTCCTTTTAATATTTTTTAGCAGTTTGAGTAACAGTGAGCTCCCTTAAAAGAGATACAATGCGTCATTATGACAGACATCTTAATAAGGATGTACTGGCTTTTGCTATATGTACTTCCTCAATGTAAAGTAATTTGAACAGACTTTCTTGAAGTTGGATAGGGTAATGTCTACTTGATGTGATCTGCTATGTAGTACAGTTCTTTTATGCTATTTAAAAGCTGCCTTTATTCTTTAAAAGTGTTACATTTCAGAATGTATTATCAAGGGGTTTCCATTCTGATTAAAGGAGTGCAATTCTTACACCTCAGAAAAAAATCCATAATTACAAAACTAGGGGTAAAAGACAATAAAGAACACAAGGAGTCAGATGAAGATATAAAACAGATAACATACTGCATATTAATTGCATTATATTGATTCCATGGTATCCATAGCTTTGAGAGAATAAAGTAAAACTGAAGAAAACACCAAAGGAAGCATACAAAATTTATACAAGCTTTTTCAAAAAAGATGTATGTGGGACCAAAGTAGCTAAGTTAAAATAGTCTAGGAGAGAGTTGAGCACATAAAAATCTCAAAAGTTAATTATGCTTTTTCTGGAGTCAAGCAGTAGCCTGAAGCTAAGAAATAAAAATTTAGGTGAGTTATTAAGAGTAGATGCTTAATAGCTGAGGAGTAGAATAGCTTACTGAAATGCATGGTTCTACTCCATAACTGTAGGTACTTAAGAACAAGTTAGGAGGAGATAGTATTTGACATGTATTGCTGATCCATGACCTGATCCAGTGCTTATTGCAGTCATTATCTTCTCAGAAGCTGGATTAAATGTGCAGAGCATCAGAGCACTTAAAGTATTTATTTTCACTATGATTAAATAATGCAGATATGGGATTCTTAAGATTTTGTTTATTTAATCTTCTGTAATTCAGATATAAAATAGAAAACCATGCAAACATTGCTAAACAGGTCAACATAGGCCTGAACCTCCTGCAAGTCAAATGCATCCCAATTAAATACCAGCATAAATGCTTACCGAAATTGGATCTCAATTTTGTGCACTTTAAAATTTCATCTCTCTAACTATGTCTGTTATCAGCTCATTCTGTCATAAGTTAGATGTTTAGAAACATTTGGCATCCAGCACATCTTTAGGTATTTGTATTTATCAGGGATTCCTTTTCCTAATTTTAAAAAGTATTCCTTTTAATGATAGAAACTATAACTTGCATGAAAAGACATTTGGAGATGGATATATAAAGTCATGGTGAAATTTGAATTACACCAAAATCACCCTACTACATTAATTGCTGATGTACCGTTATCAACTCATTTCACTTTGTTCTCTGCCTCATATAACAAAATCACTCAACTACTCATGGATGCAACTGGAAAACAGAATTCCATGTGCAGGAAAGAAACTTTTAGCAAGATAAGGAAAAAGGCAAATCTAGAAGAACATTACCGAATTCACACAAAGGGGAACAGTCTGGTCACCTAAAGCTCCAGAATGAAGAGATGATCAATGTGAAAAATAGAGGAAGGTGAAAACCATTCTCCTTAACATCTATTAACAGAGCTGCTCCCTACTCAGTCAGACAGTGGCAAAATGTAATGTTTTGAGGTTCTTTTGGTTTCTTTTCCTAATTTAAGAAGATTGTTTACATAATAAATATGTGTTTTGGCTAAAAAATGGAATTTTTTTCACAGTGTTCATAGATCTTGACATGTGCAGTGAGGGCTAATACTGAAGAATGGCTTCCCTGTAGAGAGGGAGACAATAAATAGAGTTATTTTGAGTGACAAGGCATTACTGAACCTGCATATCAATCTTTGAAATAATTGTTTAGGCTGGCAAGGAAGTTTCTCCTTTCTGAGTGCAGACTTCCCTCTTAGTCATTTATAACTGCAAATGATATAGAGGATATAAAGTAAAACAAAACACACACACACAAAGAAGTAGAAAACAACACGTCGAATTTCAATTATACAGTAAGAAAAATAAATATGTTCAGAGTTCCATGGTCACTGAGCTATGTTCATTTAGGGCATGGTTGATGGGTTTGAGTGGAAGGAGATTGGAGGACAAAACTATTGGCTTTGTTAAGACTGATGAATTAGTTCAATTACTGCAAATGGAATTCAAAAAAAGGATGCCCTTTTACTACATCTAGGTTGGTAAATGGGAGAGCGAAGTAATTGAACCAAGAGTCGTTTCAAATACTAAATTATGTCACTTGGAAAAGACACCAAGTAAGGTATTGAGGTCCCTTTTACAGTCTTTCATTTTTCTCCCTTCAGACTTTCAAAGAATGCAGAAAGTCAAGTTCTGCTTTCCTAGTACACAAGGATTCCATGCTGCTGAAATATGATCTTGATGTGAAGTCATGCAAACCCATTTATTTTAGTAGAAGTTCTCTTCCTGTGCTTAATTATCTGCTATGTTTGTACTGCCATCAGTGGTTCTCTTTATGATAGTACCCAAATGCACCTTTATGGACAAGACAAGAGGAGCTGATCCCATTGATGGGATCAAACATTGATGGTTTACTTTTGTCTGTTAAAGAAGCTATTTTTGTTTCTTAGAAATATTTTTTTTCAAAGGAAGTACGTATCATATTTTTTTTTCTGAATGATAGCAAGAAGACTAATCTTAGCACTAAAAGAAGAGAGTTGGATATATTAGCTAGAATAATGCTTATAGCATGCACTCATTGCATGCACTAAGTTTTTCTAAATGAATCCCCAGAGATTTGGAAGATATTACTTCAATAACTTGAATCCATTCAACATGTATTACCTGGCAATTGCTCACATCTTTTTAAAAAGTAAGTTGTTTTGTGCCCTAGTATGTAATCTTTGGAATGACATGCCTTCTATAGTGTAGCTTGTGTCCTTAAGATTTTTCTGGAAGTCTTCCAATTGACTTGCTCAGCACCATGACTGACAGGTCTGTGAATCTATGTATATTGAGGACAGCTTGACCAGATGTCACTTCATTCAAATGCTGGCAGTCATGCAAGCATTCATTTTTCAGTACTAGTAAGTTCATTTTTCCCTTATAACAACTGGACCTTTAGTGAAATTCTTTTTGGATCACTGCACAGCTTGAAAAGTAGACCATCCTTTTGGTAAACAGCTGGTAAAATAGAAGGTACCTCTTGCCTGAAGAAGGGTTACTAGAATGTAAATGTCCACATTACAAGGTAGTACACAAGGAAGAGCAGCTGTTTCTGGAGCTGGAATAAATCATAGCTTGGAGTAAAGGGATGTAATTATAAAGAATGTTGATTTATTTATTCATCTGCTAAGGCATTAGCCCAGTGACATGTTTCTTTAGATCTTCCAGGTGACATAGTTAAACATCCACTGGTAAAACTTTATATTACTGTTGTGATTTACTCCCAGCTGGCAACTATCCCCATACAGTTGCTCATTCACTCCCCTTCCATAGTGAGATGGGGGAAAGAATCAGAAGAGTATAAGTGAGAGAAGTTGTGTATTGAGCTAAAGACAGTTGATAGATAAAGCCAAGGCCATGTGCACAAGCAAAGCAAAACAAGGAATTAATTCCCTGCTTCCCAGGGGCAAGCAGGTGTTTAGCCACCTCCTGGATAGAAGGGCCCCCGCTATCACACATAACAGTGACTTGGGAAGAGAAACATCATCCCTCCAAACATCCCCTCCTCAGTGTTTTAGTTGTTAATACTTGACAATGACATTAATTGTTTCAATTAGACAGAAATCTGCTACTGTCCATAGCAATACATTTAATTTCAGATATTGATATGGTTTGCATTGCAGCACTTGAAGGGTAAATGATTGACTGTAGTGAGTTAGTGAGCAACTTGGTGCTGTAAAAGAAATCCAAAGTAGTATTATAGCAGATGTCTAGATATTTGAATTACTGTATTAAGTACAGTTTGAATTCTTGCATTAAAAGTCAGTGCTGTTCCTCTAATAATTTCTTTTTGTGTTTGTTGACATGGAAGACTGAACTGTTCACCATAATGTACAAGACTTCATAAAACTGTCATATAAATCGTAGTGCTACATAAAGTAAATTTCAGGAAAGTAGGGATGCAACATTAGTAATGAGTAATTTGCCTGATAGTTGAACTATGATGTGATCTTATAATTAAATAGCTTATCTAGCCTATAAATTTGACACATAAATAGATGCAGCAAAAAATGCAAGCAACCTTAATTACAGCATTTCCTGTGTGAATGGTTAACTATATATCCTTCATGTTTCAGGCATGCCTCATCTATAGGTTCAGGAAGGGCTCTGCTGATCTACTTATCCACTGGGATGTATATGGCAGGATTACTTTCCAAGTGATTTAGGCAGAGGCAGAACCAAGGGAGTCAGAGAAGTAGCATAGAAAATAGATTTTTTTCAGTCTGTCAACAAAGTGCAGACAGATTCCATTGTTGTGTTTAGAACCAGTTAGGGTTTCCCCTGTGATAAGAACAAAAAAAAATCAATGGGAGAGTCCTCCTGGCTCACAGGAGCTGGAGCTGTGGGCCTTTTCAGGTGCTTCAGGCTGTTGTCTATTCCCACTTGCCTTAGAAAGCAGATGGCCATCCTCAGCTTCTGCACATGTGTATTCTGCTATTGGCCTAAAGTGTGAGACATCTTTCTTAAGCATTAGAGTTTCAGAAGTTGCTCTGCCTGACTCAACTTAATTACTGGATCAGCTTAAGTTGCATTCTGTGAGAAATATATCTTGAATTTTCTTGACAAAGGGAAATGAAATGAAATGACTTAGTGATAAGTGATAATGATAAGGCAGTCATGAGGGAAGAGTCATCACTCTGGGTCCTGAGATACATTAGAAAGAGTAAATGGTAATGTGGAGAACCATTTAAAATGCATACAGTGTTATACCAGCATAGGACCATTAGCAATCATCAGGTTTGATCTATTGAACAGAGGTCAAAGAATATTGCTTACTAGTTTCTAGTTTATGACCAAAGCTTCTGTCTGGACTATAGAATCTCTTCAAGAAAGATATCTGGTTACCCTTAAAGAGCTTCAAATCATGAAGTATCCCTTCTGTACCTGGGTAAATTGTTTCAGTAGTTAATTGTCCTCTGCAGAAAAATACTTATATATATATAATTATATTCCAGTCTCCATTTATTGGCAGTTGCATCAATTTTAACCTCTTTGTGGTTAAAAAAAACAAAACACCACAAATTGCAGTTTTGTTGTCTAATTATAATGGAGTTTACTTCTAATTTTTATTTGTTCACACAGCTCATTCTCCTCATCTTTTTTCAGTATCCTTTTGAAAGGAATGACACCAGAAGAAATGACACCATTCCAGCACTGATCTTTCTTGTTTCACGTACTACATTAATAAAGTGGCAATAAGAGGGAGTTGTATTCACCTGCTTACAAGATGGAAATACAATTTCTACACATTGACAGGCTGGATTGAAACTGAACAGTTACTCAGAACTGCAGTTAACTGAATGGTATTTTGCCTCCAGTTTCTTATGTTACACTAAATGGACCCCTAACAATGAGTGCTTTGGGGTACGATGATTCCTGAGTTAAAGTCATCAGTTAAACAGTTTTACATATTGTATAAAATTGTAGTTTTCTATTGAATACTTTGTATTCATAAGATAGATTTATGGACTATAAATACATTTTCATATTAGTGTGTTAAAAAATGGCAAATGGAGTGCAAACTGACAGTGCTTAGCATTAGATTCTCCTGTGCTTATTTTCAAATTCTTCTAGCAGTAATTCTCATTTTAAATCTCTCTTCTGTTAAAGATGAAGAATTCTTCCTAATGATTCAAAAAACATTACTATTATCCTTTTTTTTTGCCTTTTTACAGTTTCTGAATCTCAGTAAAACACTTGTTTCATTCCTTTTTTTTCATGAGCATTCTTCAAAGTCTAGCAAAAATATCTTTAAGACCTAATATATTGTGAATCTTTTTAATAGTCCTCATGCAGCAGGCTTCAAATAATAGGTCTAGTTTTTCTTTTGCTTTGCTGCAAATATCTTGAACTTCAGGATTTCACATTCTGCACATCTCAATTTTAATGCATTCCAAAGTTTTGTAAAATAGAGATCTAGTAGTTTCATGTAAAAACAACATCATATAATATCCCCATATGACATCCTGAAAGTTTCTTCATTATTTCATGTTACTGTATTTTATCTATTTCTAGATACTCAGTTTTAATTTTGCCCCATAATATTTATGATGGTGAGGGCTGCAGGTTTTTAGATGTGTGTCATTCAAAACAATACCATTTTCCTATGAAATAGTGATCAGACATTAATTTGCACCACTTGTGAAACATTAACCTTAGCAACTTTTATCAGAATCAATTTCTTTCAGGTTTCATCTAAAGACTGATCAGACCATAACATACAAAACTGATGAATTTGTCCTCTAGAATACTAAATTCTTGGTCATTTCTTGGAAACTCACATTCCCCATGCATGTTCCCTACATCAGCTGTAAGAACCTGAAATAAAGATGTGCAACTGAGAGGATTGATTCCACTATTAATAATAATAATAGTAAGAAAAGACAAAACACGTTTATCTGCCTTTTTCTAATTTCCCGTTATGATACGGAAGCTAACATCATAGATCAGTTTTAGATGGCTTTAATCTGAACAGCTCTACTACCATCCTTTTTCCTGCAGTATTGGGAAAGGTAAATTATCCATAAAATAATGAATTGTAGAGGAGCAGCTTGGGTATAAAAAGTAGTCTAGCCATTTTCTTTCCCTTTGAAATCAATTACAGATCGAAGGGATAAGTAACAGGATTACATCTGAAATGTTATTGGATCTCTTGTTCTGTTTTCCCATGGTATTTCTAGGCTTTTGTTATAAAAACTGGCATTCAGAAATTTACATCTCAGAAGCATCAAGGTACAGGTTGTATCAGTGTGATTTTTATTTACACCTGATTTATCCAACTCTATGCTGATTTCCCTTTTAATACTCTATGTAGAAAGCAACCATATAAACAAAAACTGCACTGTAGGCTGAAGATGCACTTTTAAGTAATTGGATGTTGCATTAAAGTGTCCCTGGGTTTCTTTTTTAGTGATGCTTCTGCTTAGAATTGAGCCAATCTGTCTTCATATTTCCTCTTCTCTACCATTATAATTGATCTGGCAGTTTGCCACACTTAGACCCAGACAGTAATCACTTGGCATAGAGGATATTCTGCCTCCCTAATTTGACTGACAGAATAAATCCTGTTTTTAAACTACTGTCATGTGGTTTTTATCAGTAAATAACACACATTTTACTATGGCATGGGTACATTGAGATAGACAGCTATGTCTTTTTAATGTGCCTACCCAGCAGCAGAGGAGGAGTCATGAAAAGCAATCATATTTTCATCAATTCTGCTGAAAGAGTGCAAACCTTGAAAGTGATTCTTAGGAAAAAAACCCTAAAGCTGGAAAACATCTGTTAAGTTTGCATTTAGTGGAAGCTGTGTGTGTGTTATACCATCTAACAAACTGAGGGAAATGGGCTTTACAGCCCATGTATTATTAGTAGTGGTAAAGCAAATACTGTGTTCTGTTCAAGTTGCACCCATCCATTTGTAATTTGCCTGGGAGAGGACAAACTATTTGGATGGCTTGTGTACTGCTTTCAATTATGTTCAAAGAAATAATTATTTGGTAATGAATAATCTGCTGTCAATAAACAACAAAATCCCCGCTGCCAACAACATTATGCTAAGTGGAGTCACTTAGTGCACAAAGATCTTCTAGAAGCTCACTGTGGACCTTGTCAGCACAGTTTGGGAATTAGTACTGCAAAAAATCAAATTAAGACAACACAGTTGTTACAGGATTGCATCTGAAACCATCTTATCAGTATCCATTTTGTTTGAAACAAACATAAATAAGTAATTTCGGTAACAGAAATTAGTATATTCCAGAAAACAGTGCTACACTAAAGTGCATACTCTTTTTTTTTTTTTTTTTGTTGGCTATGAAAGATTTGGGCTTGTTCAGAGTAAGATAGGAAACAAATCCCATCATTCAAGGAATTTTTTAAAAAGTCCTCTGAACTTATTGGAATCAGAGAGAGCTACTGACTTTACTGAACTTTTTGTCATAGTGCCTTAAAGCTAGTTTTCCATCAAAGCTATAGTTTTCAACTTAAATGCCACATTTAAATTTAGCTTTAAATTTACATCATATTTATCAATGAAGACTGGGCCCAACAATTTTTAAGAGAAGTTTCTTTATGTTGCAGACTGATCACTCTCTAACAGTTGTCCCTTCAGTACTCACTGGCCTGCTGGTACTGGGGTTCTGTTGGATGCATCTGCTGTGGGGCATGACCCATCTCAGAGCTATCCTAGACACCCAGGCAGATTTCCATGGGAATTTTGTATACCTGAGCAGATAATATGATGTTCCTCCATGGAATAAAGAATTGCTATAAAAAGCTGAGCTATGTGAAAGGGTAGGGGGAGCAAAGTAAGACACATTCACAGTGGTAGTATTGCTAAGAAATTGGGACGGTGCATTTCCTACTTGTTGGATTTTTCTAGGAAATGCAGCTTCTTTGTATACTGAAACGGTACAATCTTGAAAATATTACTTAGTACTGATTTTGAAAAATATTACCTTATCTTTTTCAGGTTTTGGACCATTACACAGGATAGATATGATGATATATTTGGTCAGCCAAATGTCAGAGCTGGACAGCCATATTATCATAAAGGCAGGCATTGCTTCCATAGCAGCAGTGAGTGCAGCTGAAAGTTCCTAGGTCCTCTGTGAAACCTTTGCTTCCAACTCTTCTGCAATTATTTTGTATTGTTGTTTTATATCACAAAAAAGAAATACAGTGAAAGAACTACAAATAAAAAATTACTCTTAATGTGTTTATTTCTTATGTAAAGATGACAAGGTACTCTACTTGGAGTATTGGTGGTAAGCATCTCTGCAGTGTTTTTTGTAGTATTGTCAGTAGTTGGCAGCCATGGATAAAAACCTCATCTTTCTCAAAAAGAAAAGCTATTCAATAATTACTCTCTCAATCTGCAATCATAAAGCTGGTATTTTCAGATTTACTTAAAAATTTCTGTAGAGTTTTGAATGAAAGTATTAGTGTCTAGTTCTCAGGTTTGTATTTTTTTTTTTTCTTTTAAGGAAAAACAGTAAGTAAAAGAAATTGATTTGTTAATCAGTTCAAGGTTTGCCATCATTTATCAAATCCTTAATATGTAATCTGAAAAACTGTATTACTCTAGGAAAATAACATTTCAGAAGTTGCAAGGTTGCTTTTCAGTCATTCAGCTCAGATGAGAGCTGAGACCATCCTGATGTGAGATTTTTCTTGAGTACCTTCTGTGTAAATGATTGTATTTATTGTACTATGGAAAAAAATTGTTATGTTACAGACTATTTTATGTCCTTCTTTTCCTGGAAGAAATAATTTACATAATTACATAATTTATAGTAAAAATTAAAAAAAAAAATCTCAGAAGCTTTTTAGCAGGAGCTATTCCTCTTGTATTGCAACAAATATGTTTTCCATTGTGAATTATTATAGCAGGTGATATTTTCTTCTTTGTATTGTGTCTGATGTCATAACCTGTAAAGGAAAGCAAGCTGTAAAAGGCATCTATGCATCTATTAAAAAAACCCAAAACACCAACCAACAAAACAAGCAAATAAAGAACACCTCACCAAGAAAGTAACACAAACAAATAAAACAAACAAAAAGAAAGATAGAAATTAACCAAAACCTAGAAATATACAGGAAAAAAATGTACCCATTTTAAGGTGCTTTGCACAAAGAATTGAAATCCTTTAATCAAAATCAGCTTTCAATGTAAAACCTGAATAAAGGAAATATACTTTGTTTAACAGGTTAACTCAAATGTTTTAGTTTCTTATACTGAAGAAAAATTGAGAGTGTAATTGAAAATTACAATTAAAAGTAATTGACAGTGGAGACAAAAACGTCCTTTGGTATTGATCACAGAGTTATTTAGGATATGAAACCTAAAGCACACTGACTTACCTGTTTTAAAATGCTGGTTTTGTATGCAGTATCACTGAATGAGCAGCATATTCTTATTACCAGAATATCAGTATCAGAGGATCTTCCAAAATATCCTTCATAATGTAGGGTAGAAGCATGTCATTACATTTGATGCATTCTTTTGGCAGGAAAATGTTACTTAGCTTGAAAATTTGGGAATTGCTATTGACTATACAGTCTTCTTGTTTGAAGTGAGGCTAAGAGGAGTCTGTCAAGAGTCCAACATTTCCATCTCCCTCAAACCAAAGGAAAGTGTCCTTTATTAGGAAGTTAATGTAATACTGCAAAACAAGTATGTTATTTACATTCTAATTCTTAAAATAGTTAATAATAGCATATTAAAAATATGTATTTATTTTTACTCTTTTTTTCCTAAAATCTGTTAGATATGTTAAAAAAAATCACAGTTCTTCTTACTAAGTCCTTCCAAAGAAAGCAAAATTTATGTTTTTATAGAATCTGTACACGCCTGAAAATATGCAGAAATATGCTTTCAGCAACTTTTTATTTTAAATAACCTCCCCCTTGATTTTTCCTATGATCCAGTAGGTTTTGAAGTTGTATCTATCAAAACTCTATATAAGCAAGCAGCTATATCACTTGTCCTGATTGTCTGAAGAGCTCCACAGATGGATTAAATATATGGGGGAAAAAAATTTTAATGGGTGTCTACGAATGCCTGAAATGCATGACTTCTGACATGATGAAGACACTTCTTGGCAGAGGGTGCCATATGTGTTCCACAATAAAGATTAGGTGTTTTCCCAGTTTTCACTCAAGCTTGCCTCTACATTCAAGCAGCTGAGCTGGTAGTTTCTTAGTTTAATGTAGTTTGTCTGTGAAGCCTTTCTAAACAACCAGAGAAGCAGATGGGGAGACTTCTGTCCTAAGAGTTGGGTCCATAATCCTGGTGCTTTGTGCCATCTGGACAGAGTGAGGGGAGAGGGAGTGACCAGTTGTGCTGAATGTGTACCCTGTGCCATTAACTAAACCCTTCCATTTTCAAAGGGCCAGAGAGCTTATCACACACATGCCCCCTTCTCTCCCCTCAAACTGCTACTGAAATAAAAATAGAGGGGAAAAAAGGGTTGAGGTGGAGTTGAAAGGGCAAGAGAGGAGGGAGTAAGTGAGGTGCCCCACGCAGCCCCAGCTACAGCTGAGTTCAGGCAAGGCCAGCACACCTCTGAGGACATGTGGACAATGGTGGAGCTCCTGCAGCTCTCACACAGGGCTCAGCCTGGTCCTTTTGTGTTGCCTGCTGCTGGAAACCCTCTTACATGGCCAAGGGCACTGTAATAGGAGCAAAGACTTTTTAGGACAGGAAGATATATGGTATTCCTAGGATGCATATTTCCTTCTTTTCTGACAGATTTAGAGCTACCTGTACTTATTTTAGAATAGTACATCTTCACTGTGCTGCTGCAGTGCTGTAGTGTTAATCCACTGGTAATACTGATAGGGAATGTATCTCCAGGATTTAGGACATGGCCAATATGTCACTTTACAAAATCTGAAGAATATTTCTGGATCTGTTTACTGTGAAATACTGACTTGATCCATCAACTATTTCACTAAACAGATTTCTCTTGGAATATTACATCTGTTTGAGATGGTAAGAATACAGTAACTTTGTATGGAAAAATTCAGAATATGTCTGAAGGTCAGGAATTTACAGTTGGTTTGAGGCAAAAAAATTTCCAGAGACAGAGAAATTGCACCTTCAAAGTTCTAAGTAGGATATGTCTTCCTTTATTTTTAGATATATCAAGTTGTGCATATTTATGTTTAGCTTTGATTAACATTTTTTTTAAATTGTATTTATTTTAATTTCTTGACTATGTGTTTTACTCTATTAGAGGACATAATGTTTTGGTGACTTATCACAGTTACCAAATAAAAGAACTACACGTCCCAAATTCAGCAGGATGTGTCAAGTGAGCAAGTTTTTACACAAGCTACTTCAGCCTATGGAGCTGGTTGTGGGATTCAAAATTTATAGCCAGAACTGCCAAAACCAGAAGGCTGACAATAGCAAATATCAGAGAGCCAGGTTGTAGCTGGCTATGAAAGGCAAGAAATGCCAGCTAGGGCTAGTTTTATGTGCCTTTGCATGCCCAGTAGCTCACTATTGACAGGTATATTTAAACCAGGAGAATATTTGCCAGCTTCAGCATTGTACAGCATCAATAATCTTGACACCTTTTTTGACCATAAGGCTCATTTCTTTGTGTCTCAAAGAACAAATGAACTCCATTCAGTTCTCCTGCAATATTTAAAATAGCAGTTAAATATAGATAACTGTATACAATCATTCACTAGGTCTTCATCTAAGCCAAGAAAACAGTAGTGTGGCTGATGATGCAGCTCATGCCTTGCAACAGTGCTCAGTGTCTGATAGAGTGCCACGACTGGCAGCTTTGATAGCAGGCTAGATATAGGATGAAGGAAAACTTCAGATGCGCTCTCTTTGATCCTGTCCCTTTTCTCTCATCTTATGATAGCATTTCTCATCCTGATGTAAAAGGATTTTTTACACAATCCTTATGTAGAACTCAATTCTTCAATTTGTAACATCTGCATTTGTTTTATGTACCTTATGTATAACCTCGGTTTCAGCAGGCGAACTAGGAAAAAAATGTATTATTAATGTATTTTGGAGAGTTAAAACTGGTTTTAGTAATTTTGATATTAAAAATAATTGTTAAACTCAGGTCTTTCAAAACAAATTATTAGTGCCTTCATTTCACTATGTCACACTTTGTAGCCAACAGCCAATCCTTCATTGTGTTTGGGAGGCTGGACCTGAGATTTTACAGTTTATCAGTAATGGATGATCTAATATCATCTTAATTGCGATGTCATAATTTTCTGTAGGTGTATCTTTTGGAGGGGTTTTCTCCCCTTCTGTCACATCTTTTGTTTTAATTACTGACCAGTTTCTCTGAGTTCTAGGAAGAAGTATGTTATTTCCCTCTTTGGTTCTCATTTGAATGTATTTATGTGCAAAGAGCACTATATGTATTTCTCTTGCACATGAATATGAATCTTTTTATGAATATTCGAATAAAAACTCATCAGCTGGATGCACTATCTGCAGGTTTCGATTACCAGGACTCTTTTTTTTTTTCCCTCAAAGGAAATTCAGACAGGATGATTGCTCATCACATAAGTATTATCAGCTCCAAAGTAAGAATCAAGAGATCATAAATCATAAAAAACAGGCTGAAAGAGACTTCAACATGTCATCTAATTTCCTTTCCCTGCTCTGTCTCTCTTCAGTTAACTCTACAAATGTGTTTCTTCATTGATGTTTCTTTGATCTCTCAGTTGAGATTCCACAATCACCCGAGATTATCTGTTCCAGCACAGCTCCTCTGCCCTTGCCATTTCTGTTAGTTTTCCCTAACCTGAGTCTTTCTTGTTGCAATTAAGCTCCTTTACACCTTGTTTTATATCCCATGGATATGGACAACTGATTAGTCCTAGCTCTTTGCAACAGCCTTTCACAGACTTCCAGACTCTGTGCTGGGTTTTCCAGGAGTGAGGCTCAAGGGCCGTGCTCTGTGTGTGCACTTTCAGCTGTGAAGCATGTCTTCTCTGAGAGGCAAGGAAAAGGATTTCTCAGAGGCAGGGTTTCACAGTCTTGTTTGCTGGTACAGAGACCTAATCCTTTTTCTGCTGAAAAAAGGAACAATCTTCTATCATCTAACTTTTCCAGTTTTCCTGATCAAGAGCTCACTGCCTCAGTTAGTTTACCTACAGTCACTCTCACCCCCCACAAAATATATAGCTAAAATTGCTGGTTTAAAAATTAAGATGCTGACTGAGTCACTGGGTGGTCCAGATTCAGTTCTGTTCTTCTCATCTTTGAGATGGGCTGCTACTTGGGCGCTCCAGAAAGTGCTTTTTGTAGCTGTTTTTCTTTTCTTCAAAAATGTTTTTCTTCCCAAACATTTTTGGAACTCTTGAACTGGTATATGTTCCCTGCCTGTGTCCCCTGAAAATCCCAATCTAATTAACATGCTCTGTGTACATTTTGTCAGGGAGCAGCAGGAACAGCAGCTGTGGCCTCACTGGTAAGGGAAGGGTGACAGCAACCAGGGCTGAACCAGCAGCACATCACCAGGGAAGTCCACAGTGATGAGGAGACTTCAGGGTCAAGCCAGGAATATCAGGTCAGAGTTTGGATGCAGAAGCACAGCTTAGGCAGGGGCTGGGGCTGTGAGCCTCAGCTTAAAAGTATCTTAAGAAGTGTGGAGCCTCTACTGAGGCACCTGAGCTTAGATGCTCAGAGGTGTCTCTGCTCCTGAAAAGCTTCTAAAATTTTCTTGAGGTTTTCCAAGACAGCAGAGCCTTCTGAAACCCTGCTCTCTTACCAGAGGTCTGGCCTTGAGCACGGAGGACCCCACTGCAGGATGTGGGGAGCACACCCTGGCCCTGACACATCTGCCATACTGTCACAGTTTGGTGTTCAGCATATAATGCAGCACTTTGCATTCAAATAGGTGGGGAAGCCTAAAGAAATCATAATGGCTGTGGTTTATAGTATTTGTATTTTTATAGTTTGTGTCTTTTTTCAGAGAGAGTGAATGATATATCTAGAATTTCTTCCACTTCTAAATAGCTGCAGTTTTAAAATCTACTGGTTTCTGCCTAAACTCTATAAGGGAGGAAGGAGGGATAAGATCTTGCAGTGATACATACTGTATGAACACCTAGTTTCTATGTCTAGTATATGATGGAAGTCATCATGTCTAACTTGCATTGTGGAACTTCAAGGATTGTCTTTCATGGAGTGGCATTTCCCTCTCTGATTCTTTAGGAATGGTGTTAGCAAGGATGGAGATTGGCTTTTAGAATCCTAATTTCTTCCTACTTCCAAAATGGAATGACTTAACACTTATGACTCCTGGACATCTGTACAAATCTGAGATCAAAATTTTGCCATATTTGCATCTGTAGAAATTGCTTATATAGAAAGTGTAGGACAGGGTCAAAAAAGTTTATAGGGAACTCTGTTCTTTGACTATCCAAACCTTACTGGCAGCTGTTGTGTCTGAGAGCATAAATATTCATGCAGCTACACCAGAGACTATGAGCTTTGGTAGTGGTCCTGCATGATGCAGAACAGTTTAATGCTGATGATATTAATGTGTTTCTCAAAGCCTGAAATGTGGGGGGGTTTATGGGTTGATGTGTGAACTCTCAAAGTAGTACTTTAGGAAATGAATCTGTCCTCAGGATGGTTATGTGAGCCTCATGAGGGAGTACTTAGCAATATGGTAGTGCATTACAGACATTTACTCATTTTTAGCCTCTTGAAATGGGTTGGAATTTTGATTTAAATACTTTTCCCCCAACTTCTTAGAAAATGTGGAAAGGTTAAAGAAAAGAGACTGCACAGGAAACAGTATGTAGTCCCTGTAAATGTTTCTGGGACAAAGGTTTTTTTTTACAGCCCATTTAGCTTTGTGCAGGGGGTGGAGTGAGGCATTGTGGATTTTTTGTATCATATGTGCTATTTTTTCCTGTATTTTTAAACCCCAATTATTATAACAAGGTATTTAAAAGTCAATTTTTTTTCTTCCCCTTTCCAAATTTAAGAGATCAAATACCAGGCATAAAAGTTGTCCCATTAAGTACATTATTCTCAATGCAGTTTGTAGATATTCTGATTATATTAGTGGCATACAAATATGCTAAAATGCATAGATAATTACAGATTGAATATTCTGGTTATTTATTTTCAATTCTATATTGTTCACGCACAATGAATTCACACTTTACACACACTGTCTGTAATCAATACGTGGCCTAAATAATGTGTATTCAGAAGAACAGTAATATAGAGAAAAATAGCGTTTGAGATCAGGAAAGTGCAAACTTACATGATGTTCTTTGCAATGTTTCCTCTATGAGTAGCAACTTAGGAGGCTGATTTAAGTAAAGTGAACAGCATGGCCCAGATGAAATTTTCCTGAGCACCACCTGTGTAGCTAAGCAAAGCTAGCAGTGACCCTGGCTGTTCCCTAGGCAGTATTTTCCGCAGAACGCATTGTTGCTGGGCACAGACAATGATTTATTTCTAACTTCAGGCATACAGGCTAGAGAGGATTGTTTTTTCACCTTCAGAAAACTTCCCACAATACCTCTCCCCATTTCTCTGTGATCTACCACCGTGTAGATAGTGATGCATTACACCGTCTGGCCCTGATGCTCACGTCCATTTCAAAAGTGAGTTATGATTTAGTGAGAAAGGCAGGCACTTGGCTTTCTTCGAACAGATTATGTTTGCTTTCATAGGAATTAGAGCAAAATGGAATAGCCTCATTGCAAGGAACAGCTGCACATTTTTTTCCAGATCGGGTAGTGATTGAAGAGATTTATTGATTTATTAACAAGATGTAATTAACTGGCAATCGGTGAAGTACACTTACAGAAACAAAGTCAGCAACACAACAGATAAACCACAACATGAGACACCTAGAGACTGTAAACATATTCTTAGAATTTGATGAATACCATTTTTTTCTCTTTCTCTGGAAGTTCATGTCTCGCCACACACAAATGCCTCGCACAGCTAGATTCATCCTGCCCACGGGGACACGCAGGGTGAGTTACAAGCACCCCCTTTCCTGTGTGGGCAATTCCCATATTTACACCTTCCCCACATGCCTCCCCACCTCCCTGCCCTGCTCCACATGATCCACTGACCAACATGCTGCTGAGGGACCAGCATGTTGCACCTGTGCTGTCACCTCTCTCTGTCGGGCAGGGAGGGGCAGCCTTTGGCAGGTGGGCTTGCAGTGCCAGTGGGGCAGTTTCTGGCAATATCAAACCCTGCGTGGCAGCTGCTGGTCTCCACCCAGGCAGAGATTTTTGCCCTTTTTAAAATACTTCCTTTCAAACTCACTTTTATTCTCTTGTAAGCCTTGCTACTGTTTAATCCAGCTGGTGATTGCATTAAGCAGACCATGACTCTTAATTTCATCATTATCATGTTTGGAGCAAACACCCTATCAGCAGAGGCAGTTTTGGAAAATCTGTTCACACACCCTGTGTACACACAAATTCTTCTCACATCCCTTGCTGTTATTAGGTCATGTTAACATGAAAAGACTGCTCAGATTCCCCCATGCCGTTTCCTAAAAATATTGCTGCAAAACTGTGCACTATTTTACAGAAATAAATCTGGGGAAAAAAAGTCATACAGTGGCCAAATAATGACTATAGGACTGGCAAATATGGATTTAAAGACATATAATATCATTCCCAGATTTTAAGATGGGCCTCCTGGCTACAGAATATAATGCTTCCTACAATGGGTCTGTTAATTAATACCTACTTGTGGCTTTTAAGTACATTTATAACTAAATACATCTTCAGCCTGATAGATGATTTATGTAATGAGCTTTTGGATTTTGGTCTTTTTGAAGGCTGAAGGTGGAGTTTCTCCCTCCCAGGATGTCATTGTAGCCATGAGAATAGTTAGTTCATTGTGAGAGAATGTCCCGTGATTAATGAGAGCCTAAAAAAATCATGAGGCCGTAGCACCGTGAGCATTCAAAGAAACAGACTTTTCTAAGTATATTTTTCTTTGTCCTTACCTTAATCCAGCCTAGTTACTGGGTACATCTTTAAGGAATCCAAGCAGTATAATTTGCTGATGAGTTATGAATGGATGAATTACTCTATTTTTCTAAATGTTCCTATTTCAGGCTTCAGGTCTCACTGTGCTGTCTCATCAGGGCTTAGTGACCACATGTATCACCACACTGCTGAAAGAGTCCGTGCTTCCTACTAATGAATATTTTGGGCAAAAAACCTAAATGATGGGAAAATCAAAGCCTACCTAATGCTTAGTAGTAGGTTCTCTCCTGTGACTCCTGTATGTTAGCCCAATAATTTAAAATGTTAGGGCACAGTTAATTCAGTGTGTCACTTGAAATATAGGATAGGGACCTATGGAGTTTTTGCATTAGAGCGTTTCAGTGTGTTGTGCGGAGGTAAAAGTTAACATTGAAATTTCTCCTTAGGCATTCTTCTTAGTAACAGTTTAATTGAGATCACAAAGGACATTTAGAGCTTTTACTGGTCTCTAATTAACCCGTCATGGTAATGAACATAATTATTGAGGCTGTTTTTTAACCTGCAGCAAGCTGTGATTATTGAGCTTTGTTTCAGATTATTATTCTGCATTAGCAGCATGTACAGTACTTCACTGGCAGAGGTAAGGAAAGAAGATTTCAGATCCTGGAACCTTTCAAAGGTTTAGCATTGTTTTTGTATGATTTCTTAAATTTGCAGTTAGGATATTATGCTTGGATGCTATACTCTTCATTTTGCTTAGAAAGAAATGTTGTTTTTTTTCTAAATCAGACCCTCTCACATGCAGAGTCTTGGATTAACAGTTTTCCTATTTTATGTTTTGTTGACTTTAGAACTCCTTGTGTTCCTTTTCAATTTATGCAGTGTGTCATATCATGGGAATCCAGTTTTAACTGAAGGCATCAAGGGAAAGTACCATTCTTGTAGGGTTATGTAATTTATGACCTACTATCTTCCCATCTGAAAATGGTAAGGTTTGAGATAAGCAAAATTAATACAAATTGTTTGCTTAATAAGGACAAGAGAAATACATTTCCAAGGGTATAATACCTTCATGACCATGGATGTGAAAAATGAATAATAGATGTACGGTAGGCTGTTTTTATTGCCTGCTTAATACCTCCAACATAAAACTGTAATTGAGCATAAAAACATAAATTCTCCCAGCACAAAACATTTCTTATTAAGATAAACCTGTCAGTATGATGATACAAGCAATAACCTTGGATTACAAGAATGTGGGCTAGAAATCTTTATAAGTAATCTCACAAAAGTCCTCCCTTATTGACTTACGCTTTAAGAATCAATTACTTCAGATTTTCATTGGATTGAGAAAATGCTTGAAAAGCCAGAATAAAATGTATATAAAATACTGATATCCTTATTTCTGCTTTCTCAAAACTTTAATCATGCATCTTTAGCTCATGAACAACTACTGTGATTTGCTTGCTTTTTTTTTTTTTTTTTTTGTGTGTGTGTGTTGTTTTTGTTTTGTTTTTTGTTTATTGCATAGCACTCATGCATCCAAGTGCAGCTGAAAAGAAGCCAAAAAAGAAAAAGGCTCAGCCCCATAGCAGATTTACATCTGAAATTCTGTATTTGTAAATACAATGGTCTTTAATGTGTCTGCAATAGGCCTTGTAATTTGAACAATTTAGGACACTAACACACACACACACACACTCACACACACATTTAAAGATAAATATCTGGTGTCATCTTCATATGTATTCATCTTTCATTTTTCTGTATGAAAGCAGAGCCGGTTCACTGCTTTTATTTTTATCCTGTATTGCAGATAGACAAAGGGAATAATATGCATAGCAAGAGTCTGTCTGTTGGAAAAAGGTTGTCTCTCTCTCTCCTGGTGCTTAAAGTCCTACATAATGACAGTCCAATAAGTCCTATATAACATCACAAGAGTAGAGATCCTCTGTTTGTTGGCCCATATTTTTCTGTTACAATAAATGTGTTTAGTTTTTACTACATGCTCACTGATAGAGGAAACAGAAATTGCAGAATTTGCTTTTCACAAAATAGCAAAAACTCTAGCAATTACAGAGTAAAATCATAAAAAGAATATTTTTGACTTCCAAATTATTACTGAAACATTTCAATTAATCAGTGATTTCATGAAATCTGAATCTTCAAGTACCTAAATTTATAGCGGGGTTTGAATTGAAAGTGTCCCTTAGTGTAATGGAAGTCATTACTCAGAAAGTATGTAATGAAATTAAAATCAAAGAAGGATAGCAGCACTTTTAATTGGAAAGATTCAGTTTGTGTTAAAGACAATATGTTTTGACATTTAATCTTTTTTGTGGAGTTTAGCTAGTTGAAAATATTTTAGCCTAAATGTATATCTCATTAATGTAAGCTAATAAGAAAAATATATAGCTTAATCATTCAAACATGTTAAAAGATATTTCTACATTGTCTTTTGACCTTTAGACAGTAAGATATAAATAAGTATATGTCCTTTTCTTTTGCTAAAAGCATATTTCTAAAATTAGTTCAGTATGGTTAAATCCTCTGTCTTTCAATATTTTGGGCAATAAAGAATCTTCCTCAATGCTGTCTCTCAAATTCACTTAATTCCTGTTCTAAATTAATCATGTTCCAGAACAAGGAAGCTCAACTCCAAGCCTAGACTCTTTGGGTTCTTTGTATGCCAAATTTTCACTAATGCTGGGTATTTTTGTTGGTCTTCAGGTAAGCCTATAAATGCTTATTATGAAGAGGGCTGTAATTTTGTGAGTCTTGCATATATAAAAATGCAAAACAGCAGCAGCTGATTTCATGACTAGGAATTCTACTGCAAGTAGCAGGACTGAATAAAGTTAAATATTAGTTTCTTTCTTAGTGTCATATAGAAATAATTTGATAGTTCAGTGGATACAGTGATCTACATCTGTAGCGTTGGTACTCCAAACATCATTTCCCCAGTTTTGTACTCTAAACACATGGCACATATAATTTTAAAAAGTAGTGCTTGAACCTTGCTTCAGAAATTATATTGTAAAACAACTCATAGAAAATAGGTATCTCCCTGTAAGAAGTAAGAATTTCCCTCTTGTCTAAAACTATAAAGTATAACCTTTATATATGAAAATAGAAAACTATATATAAATTTTCAATAAACTTAGGCATAGAACAAATATCAGATCTTTTTTGCTCCTTTTGCTTGTTTAACCTGACATTGTCTGTGAACAAATAAACAGGGTACCATGGGAAAATCCTGCAAGCCACTTAAAAGAAAAAATAACATCATTGTATGATTCAATTTCAAATCAAAGCAAGAGTTCTGCAATCTAGAAATTTTCTGCCACTTCTAATCCATGGTATTTTTTTTATTCTGTGATTTGATTGGTTTTTTTGTGAAGTTGCACTTAGGCAGTTTCCTCTACTTTTAATCTGACTTATCTGACTTGCAGTCATGTAGCTATGGCCATTGTGTTCCAGTGCATTCCATGTTGCAGATATATGGCTCATCTCAAAATACAGAATTCAGATATATGGAATTCATTAGTATGAGGATATCAGTAGTTTAATTCCCCATCCAACAGTTCAGTGCAAGTAGCAGTTTAAAACTAGGAAGGAAACAATTCTGTTATCTTGCAGGTAAGGACTTGTAATAGGTTGTGAATTAATTAGACTGCATGTTCTTCTGGATAACAAGAGTTCTTTACATTTGTAGGTTTTTTTAATGTCAAACACAACAAGTCCTAATTCATGCAACAAAATTAATGGAGTTCAACTAGGATCTTCTTAAACCCTGTGTCTGTTAAAGCCAATGGTCATTTCCCTGCAGGTAGTAGTGATGACAAGAAAAAATCCTCACTTAAAAGCACATGCTACTGTTGTTTAGAAAGATTCTATTATAAATGTTAATTGTTTTCTCTAAATAGAAATATGTCTAATGAAAGAGAAGCAATCTAAGTGAAGAGAAACAAAAATCTAGCTGGGCGAGTGGTGAGGAAGATGGTAGTACCAAAGTTTCTCATCATCTTACAGCATCATTTATTTCATTTTTAAAAATATAGATAAACTTCACAAAACCAGTTAAAAATAAAAGAAAGATCTGACCTATATTTTTCTACCAGTGTATCACTAAATGTTTACATTATAAGCTGAAAATAGTTTGCTAAGTAGCCAGAATTTAAGAGCAACTTAGATTAAACATTTTCATGCTCATTTGTGCAATGCCTCTGGTATTTTAGCAGTATGAAAAGATTTCTTGGCTTCAAACCATTGGATCAGGGTGATTTTGACATCCTTAATCTCTCTTTAAGAGCATTAGGGGTTTTTATTTAAAAATCTGAGTGGTAAAAGGTAGAAGGAAGTAATTTTCTAGAAATAGCGCTTTTAAAAAAGTTATGTCAGCAAACACTGCAGATAAAAGAAATGACTGAATTCTAAGCTAATGGTTCCAAAGATAGTACAGACGTACAGAGTTTGCAAGGTCTAAGGATATGTTTTTGAAGAAAATGTATGGCCTTGAGCTGACTAGTCTACATGCTCACATGTGTGCAAGGAATTCAGCCTCAAGCTAATAATCTTCATTTCAAGGAAAGGCAGTTCCAGGAGAAATAGTCTTTAGGGGTCTGCAGCATGTTAACTCACATCAGAAATCACAATCCACTCATTAGTAGTGTTGCCTACTCCTGGGGCTAGAGTACTGCTACCACGGTGGGAATTGTTCTTCATTTGTGTGAATTTCTAGGCCAGTGACTCACATGTTAATGAGTTAATTATTGATACACATTTCATTGAATAGCAAGAGTTAAAGGTGCTTTCAGTTCCACCATAAAGCTATACACTAGAGTATTGTTTAGTGATGATGAGAGATAAAATCACAGTGTGTAAAAACTTTAAACATTGACATTGGTGGGGGGAGAAGATATACTTGTAGCACAGCTATAGTAGATCAGTTCTACAAGGTGATTTGGGTGGTACATTCACATTGGTTAATCTGACCAGAATCGGTTTCTAATTGGTAAATAAAAATTAATGCAAAGTTTGTGCCACAGGATGGTCATTTGGAATGACAGTCAAATAATGTAAGGGTCATCAAAGATGCTTTTTAATTGAACATGAGTTTCAGCATGATGTGGTGGTTGATAGAATAAATGTAATTCCTGTAAGCAAGCTAAGGACTATCAGTTGGAATTGCACCTATATATGACATTTACGGAAGTGTCACTGGACACGATGGCCTTTTCTGCTGTCCATATGTTCAGAACAATATTGATAATTAGTAAAGAACTTTAATAAATTTGGGAAACCTGTCTTTTGAAAAGTCTCATTGCCTTTGTGTGGTTAATTGCTGCATGAATTCTGATTGTGCCTGCGTAATAAGCCACCAGTTTATAGCAAAATTATCTACTATCCCTTAAATACTGTAAATTTCCCCCTTCTCTTGTTTCAAATTTCTGTATCATCCATCTCTTTAATTATATGCTGTACTGATGATACCTTCCAACATTGCAAAGTACAACTTAATTAAGTATCCATAAAGTCAAAGAATAAAAAGAATTACTAATCCCAAAGCCAATACTTATGGAACTGTAATAACAAAATTATTCTGGCATAACACATTGTTTTTTTCCTTTTTCATTTTAAGATATTACCGTAGAGAGAGGGTATTACAAGTTCTACACTTTCACTGCCATGTGTTAGCTCTGTTGAACTCTAGACCAATTAAATCTTCATTTTCTATCCTTAAAAGAAAAAAAAAATTAGCTTGGCACACAGCTTTACAGCTTTGTAAACTTAAATTGCCTTTTATTTCATTTTTCTTTACCTTTATGGGTTTAATTATACTTTCCTTCAAAATTTCTTCTATAGCCTTTCAGCTATTAAGGTAAGATTAATGACTCTGTAATTGTCAAGATGACTTTTATCAGTTTCCTAAATATGCACATGGCACTTGCAATGCTGCAGTTATATATTGTTTTCCTGGGTTTGTTAGATTTATTAGCAATATTTGTTCTTGGATTTATGTTTTCATGTTCTTGTTTTCTAGAGACTGGAGGTGATCCAGTCTTACTGGGATATAAAATTCTTTGGATGGTGCTTCATGCTGACATATTGTATTCTGTACTGTCATTCCCATTAGCCTTCTGTGTTTCCTTTTATGGTTTTGATTATTATTCTTATCAACATATCAGGTAATATAATCGAGTGACCAAGGTAGAATATTCATTATAAAGAATGTTGGTAAATACTCACCAACCATGTAGGTATCATTTTGATCGTCCTCATTCAAGAAAGACTAATGGAAAATGAAACAAGAAAGAAAAGCTTTTGGGACATTTCTGGGTTCCTAAGTAAGACTGAGGCAGATCCATTTCAACTGTCTGGCAACTTTGGGAAGATTCAAATACTGAAGTTGTAGTGAATGAGTGTTTTAAGGTCACTTAAGGAATAAGGTAAGTTGGATTAATTTAGGCATGGGCGGGAGCACTTGGCTGTTTGTTCTCCCATTTGGATCACCAGACACGCAATCTTTACAGACACTGCAGGGTTGTGAGCTGAGAGAGCAGCAAAGACATAGTGACTTTTACCCTAAAAGCACACACCTAATCCTATTTCCTACTTACCTGGCCTCCAGATGTCATCACCTGCTGAAGTGAATGCTCTCCCTTGTGTTCTGTGCCCTATTTGCCAGCCCCACGTGCAAACCTCCCATAGTACATCTTAGATGACACAGGGCACATAGTCTGAAGGAAAGGAAGGAAATTTCAGTATCATTACTGTATGTTGGGCCATATGCCATAATTTTAGGAGATGTCTGCCTCTAGTCTGCAGTGCACAAACTGTATGGCTTCTGCATCTCTGCTCTTTAAAGGTCTCCAAAAGTAATGTATGTGCTTGATGGTAACTGGGACCTCTGATGGCAACAGTTAGGTTTCTTCTCAAGCTACCCTAGATATTGTTGAGGATTGAACAAATTCTACCATAGACACAAGATAAGAAGTTGTCTGAAGAGCACAATGAAGGGAAGTTCACAGTTAAATGTACTTCCTTATGTCTAGATAAGAAATGTGTGAAAGGGAAGACCAGACTAATATTTTCAGCATGCTTTTTTTTCTTAGTGGCTATATTGTATGCATATTAGACATATTAATTATTATTGATATTTTTATTTTCCAAATAATTATTTAATCCCATAATTGATTAATTGCATGTGTACTTATTGACTAACTGGTTCTCTCCATTGCTGATTATCTATGTTATTGATTCATAATACTTTATTTCTCTTCATATTTATTTAATACAGTAGGTGATTCATCATAAAATTACTTCACAGCTTGATACATTTCACTATTGAGTAATTCTAAGGCAGTTGCTTTCTAGATAAGTGACTACTTGTCAGTGTGACCAACCATAACTCACCTGTCATTCTTTACAATCCACTTAGTATTTCTTCTTTTCTCCTTCACAAAATTGTCCTTGTCTTTTTCTGATTTCCATTTACTCTATACATCCTTTTTTTCCGTATCCACTAATTATTTCTCCATCTCTTTCCCATTTGGTCAATTATCTCCTTGAGCACCTGTCTAATTTTCTACTTTTCCACTCCAGCTACATCCAGTTCAGTCCAACATTTACTCTTTCCATCTTCCTGATCTAAATATAAAGCTAGAGTCTCAGAATGGTCTTCATAATTTCTCAGAACCTCCAAGTAATTTTCCTTGCCTTCCATCTGGTTTGGATTTTGTTGATCATATTAACCTGTATTAGCTTTAAGACACTCACATCCTTCTATTTCTATTGCCATCTCTCACTTCCATTTTTGGTCATACAAGAGTCCATCAGGGCCTCTTTCTTCCATTTGTGTATTTGATGATCATATACATGTCTAATTTCAAATTCCCACTTTCTACTTGTCAATAAGTCTGCCATTTTTCCCTGTTCTGTTTTTGTCTGTTCTCAAATTACACTGGTTTTAGGCAACTTCTGAAAATTTCTCTTTTTTTCTTTTTTTTTTTTCCACTTTCAGTGTGACTAAAATTTAAGCTACTTCAAGTCATAAGCTACAAAGGCAGTAATATAAAAATCAGAGTTGATTATTCTGAGTTATACCAAGGTCAATCTATACCAGAAATTCATCTTGTAGCTTGTAGTAGATAATAAGGAAAAGATGATAGCAAGAAAAGTGCCAAATGATCCTTTTGCCAATTTCCTCTCCCTAAATACAGCAATCCCATATTTACTTCCATAAGATACAAGGTAGCCCTGGATATTTGAATTTTTCACTTGCCGTGTGAGAGTTACAGTCAGTTTAATTTCTCCCTCAAGAGATAATAAACCTCTGAGTATTCTTATCACAATTTTCAGTGACTTTTCTTGTTTTGCTTTATGAAATGGAGAGGTAAAAGTTTTGTTCAGCTGCTTAAATTATGAAAGAATGCTATAATGATACTAAGTAGCAAATTAAAGTTTTTTGTTCTAGTCTTTATACCTTTCTTTTTTTTTAATAAATCTTACTTTTAATTTGCCTTTTAAACGGCCATTAATTTGATGATTCCAGTGAACTACATATAATCTTTACCCTCAGGCATAGAGGACATTTAGAGCCCATTGTTCACATTTATTCCTATGTTTGTCAGTCTGTTATAGGCTTTAGTATCATCATATCAAAAAATGTCTCAATATTGTGATTTTGGTAAATTGTTTAATTTTATATCAGAAAATTTTTATGTTGTATATTATTTTGTCTCTTTACCTTTCAACTCCTTCCCTGCTCGTTTATAGCTGTCATGAATAACAGAGGTTCCAGCATGAGCTACTGCAGAATTCTACCAGTAATCTCCTGTTTTACAAAAACCTATTGCTCATTTGTGTCCCTTCCCTCTTGTTTTTAAATCAGTCAATAATCCATGCAGGAGCATTTCTCTTTAATATAGGCTTAGTTTCTTTAAGTGTCTTTTAAGGGACATAGTGAAAAGTTTTTTAATCCAAATGCACGGTTTTGTCCAGATTATGTTTTTTTCTCATGGTCATCCTTTGCATCAGTGAAGGATATCTTTGTAATACTTCCTTCCACCAAAACTCTAGAGATGCTTATTCATTGTACCACGAGACCTGTAATTTCCTTGTGTTCTTCTCTTCCCTCATATTCTGCCACTGGTACAAACCTGGGGACACATTTGGCTTGAGCCTGACTTAAATTGTGCTCGCATCTAATAGTTGGTAGGCTTACAGTTATATGTTTAAGCTTCTTCAGAAGTCTTGGAGAAGAGCTGTTGGTTATGGTTATGTCATAGTATTTTCTCACTCATATTTTCCATTTGATATGGTTCATGTATTTCTTTTTTTGCAAAGATAGATCTACTTAAGCTCCTGAACATGGGCTGCAAATTACCCTAAGATCTGAGCTTTTCTCTCTAATAGCTGAGTCATTCCTGAGAGATTCTGTTATGCTTTTATCATTCAAGAACTGTACAGACTTTATAGCAGTTTTCTTGCCTAAAATGTATTTGAAAAAAATTTTTACTGATTTTTTTATCTTTTGCAAGTTATTTCTCAAAATCCTGTTGGGCTGCATTTGTAGCCCAAATATATATAACTTATGAGGGCACATGCTTTAATGTTTCCATCGTATGAACAACCCTTCATCTTTTATTTAATTTAAGTAGCCTTTTATTTTGCCATGTAACTTTCCTGACTCTCTAATGTCTGATTAAAGTTTTCATGAGAGCTGGCTTACATTTACTCTGAGCTTGAATCTTTGAACACTTAGTCCACTGATATGAGTCCTTCACCCTTTTAGCTCCTCCTTTAATTTTCCCTTCCTGTATTTCTTTGGACTTATGTTTATTATTTAACAGTAAAGAGGTCTCTTTGTTTAATTTTAGTATGTTAAGATCACAGTTTGTATTTCAACTAGGAGGAATCCTTTACACTCAGGAATAGAGAAGGTCACCAAAGGTATCTGAAAATTTAGACATCATAGTCCTCTCCGATATGAGACTGTGTTCAGAAGATTCTCCCATTAATGTGTGTTTTCTTCTTACATCTCAATGACTTTATTTTTGTAAATTCAGTCACTGTTGTTATGTTAGTTCAAAAGATGGATGCAGTATCTGTATCTATATTGCCAATCTGTATTCCTCCTTTTTTGCCAGTAACTTTCAACCTGTAGAAATTCTGTGATGCATGTTCATTCAATTAACTTTATTAGTTTCAAGATTTTCTTGAGCATTCATTAACAATTTTTCACAGGCTCTTCTTGCAGTCTGCTTTAATCTAAGTTATTCCCATGTTCATAAATCTCCTGTTGACCACCTGTGAGTTGTGCCAGACATGCCTGTTCAGTTAATGTTGTCAATTAGAGCTAAGCATTCCATTTTATTTACATATCTATTTGGTGTCTAAGTAGAAATATACTGATTTTTGATCTTGGTCTTCTCAGATGTTTTGATTGGTATTTCAATTGAACTTTAGTTGGGGAGATTGCTCTTTGCTATTTAAGGCCTGAATGTTATTAGCCTTTCTGCCTTCTCTTTTCTTGAAGATGCTTTATTGCTCTATGCTCTGGAAGATTTGTTATTCCAAACTTGGCTCTTCAGTACCATTTTTTGTTCTGTTTATTTATTTTTATAGTGGTATACTTGCCGATGACTTGGCTTACTGTTTGGTTCACCTGAAGTCCATCCTTTCCATACAAGTATCTAGAAGTCCTCTATTTCCCCTCAGAAAATGCTACCATCTCTTCAAGAACAGCTTAACTTTTCCCTCTGTCCTATTTCTGCTGTTTCATTGCTTTCATCTCTAGCAGTCAGGTCACAGGCATTATACACCCAGCTATACACTGAGTAGCCTTTTTCTATTGTTTGAGGTTCCAGCTTCCCAGAGGGGGTACTAGCTGCAGGATGATGCGAAGCAGTCATTGAAGGGGAAGGTCCCACTGGTTGGTTTGCTCCCCTTTTCAGCTAATTGCACTTCTCCTTTAAGATGTTCTCTTGTGTCATCAACATGGGTCTGTGAGAGAGCTGAAGTGTGATTTTGGGAGCTTTTTGACAGACTGAAGTAGAGCTAATTTTTTTTCCAAGATAGATGCTTTCTCTGATAGTTTTCATTTTATGAGAGAACTTCTTATATGACTGCAAGGGCATATAATAGTATTTTTTAGTAAGAAGATTATAGGAAAAAAAGACACTGCATTCACCAGAAGCCTTTCTAGCAAAGAAAAGAGATGGGCAACAACAAAGATACTGAAAAACTCAACCTTGCCCATATAAGAAAGTGCAGGCTCATAACCACTAGAAACACAAAGAGTATTTGGACTCTTGCTTTAGATTTGGCTGTTTAACATCTCTTTGACTTGGTTCAATCCTGGAGGATAGTCAATAGACGTGTTTATTTATCTATTCATTTGAAAGCTTTATGTCAAAGTCAGGCCTTTATAAACATGAAATAGTTTCTGTCTTTGAGTAAAGGTCTTCTTATAAGCATTTGTTAAGGAATTTCAGAGGAAGAAGGAATATTTTTGAGGGAAGGGCGGAGGAATTTATTTTAATTGTGCATAGAGGCAGATTACTTCTTTCCAGTTAGAACCTTGCTAATTTGTTTTCAGTAAACATCACCACTGGTTTGGTAATGATTGATTTATATTTATTTAACACAGTTCAGTTAACTAATTCCCAAAAGATTTAATAAATTTACCAAGAGATAGAACTAATTGTAGCTAGTTTCAGAAAAAAAAGTATGAGCCAGCACTGAATTTTAGTTATCCATAAGGTGAGAATGTCACAAACTTCAATTAGATAAGTCATCTCATTTTGTAACATTCTCACAGCTTTTTTTTTTTTTTTTTTTTTTCNNNTTTTTTTTTTTTAATAAAAGTTATAGTCCACAGAGTGAAGCTGTGAACTGGGGCACAGAAGTTTTATTTTCACACTGAGTTCAAATAGACTTCCTAAAGGATCATTTATAATCATATAATTTGTTCAATGTTTCTGTTCTTTCTCTGCTACATGAAGTTGGCATTTATGCTGTAAAGAAATCATTGTCGTTTTGTGGGAGTAAAGACTGCTGATAGCTAAGGGCTATACATAAATAGCAGACTATGGTGGAATGAAAGAAGGAAGGATATTACTATAAAAAATATAACTGTGCACATTTAATTTGTTGTTGGAATACTATCTAGTACATCCATCTAATAGTAAAATGCTTGCATTAACATTGGAGTTCTTTTCCTGGGAAAGGCTGTAGAAAGATCAGCAAGTGTCATCAACTTCTTATATTGAAGCTTACTAGAGGATTATCTTTCTACTGAACTACATGCCTTGTAAATGCCTTATACCTTTTATTGAATGTTAAGAAAGTAGCATCAGATTCATTTAGTTGTTTTTTAGACTGTGGACAATATCTCGCTAGGTAGCCTGGGGATAGAGGCTGATAACATATGCAGCAGATCCACGGCCACAAGGTTATCATATGTAAATGGATACATTTAGGGAGGTGCCATAAACCAAAATATTGTGGTTTATACATTAGAACATCAAGATGAGTAAGACCTTGTTGCAGAGTTCACAAGTAATTGCTGTGATGTGTCACATAGCCTGAAGATACTTTGTATAAATAATCTCTAATGTTTTCTTCAAGCATTGCTTCCCAGTATGGACAATGTACAACACATACCTATGGCCAGGCTTAATGGATAAATAGGCATGAATCAGGTGAGGGAATGGCCTGCAGTGTTTCAGGAAATGCTTACTAAGGGCAGGATTGATCCAAGATCAGTTTTTCAAATTGAAAAAAATGAGTCATTTTTGACAGAGCCATTTATCCTACCAGTTTATCTCCATTGACTATAGCCTGTGTGACTGCTGTGCCCATGATAGTTTATATATAGTCTAAAATACTCTCCTGGATAAATAATTAGGGTTTTACATGGCTAAAGCTAATGAACTACTTAGGACCTCATCAGCTGTCACTTTTGCCAATAACCTTTCTGCTGCTAATACTATTTACTGTAATGTGTGCCTATCCCTTTTCGGTGGTCCAAGGTCATCAAGACAGATTCATCATTGTCAACTTCCATGTCACTTTGAAGTCTGCAGTTTTTATTTCAGATCTGAGGAAAAGCCTTCAAGCCTGTCTCCTTTTTATCTCATTATAGCAGACTTTAGGCATCCCGTCTCCTTAACACTGTCACAATCACATATTTGGACCAACAACATCTCTGCTGTTATGGGGCCAACCAGTTCATCTGGGTTCCTTCTGCAGTTAGGGGGAACAGATGCTTTGCTGATCTCAAAGAGAATCCTGAGAAAACTAATTTTGGTTAGATGTTTCACTTTTAAATGGGTAAAGTGATAAAAATGCAGTAACAAAATACTATATATTTTAGTAGTAAACTTAGTTTCTACACCATTTCAGGACAGCAATTTTCCAGACAATATGAGTATGTGTGTTGATTTTTAGAGCACTCAAAAAATATCTATTAAGTTAAAAGCTCATCTCAGTTTAACTGTGGTGTCACTCCACTAATTCAAACTCATAAAATATGCAGTGTTTACCTGCAACAGTAATTGCATATAAAAATTTACATCAGCTGCATCCTGTATGTAGACACTACTCACCTGCAAATACATATTATATCTCTGGTCAGATGTTAATTATGCATTTTCTTTTTTTTTTATTGTATACATTATTCATACAAAAAAACTTTAAAGCTTGGCTTTTGGGTAAATTTATATTGTCACATGGATGATGATTTTTAAAACCTGCGTTATTTACTGCATAGACCTGCTAGACTGCTCCACTGAATAAATAGAAGTCTTAGCAAAGTCAACAATTTTGCAAATATATGTTATTTACATAATCCTTTTCACAGAAGTATGCACAGTATTTCCAAGATCTGTTTGTGAATTGTGTTAATTAGAAAGGCAATTTATCTTCTAATGGACCCTAAAAGTGATTATGGTTGCCTCAGCTGCACTTCCTTTGTTTACAGATTGTGGCTCAAGAGATTTTTGGGAGTATCTCTTTTGTCAGTCTAGGTGTAGTGCTTAAAGTCCATGCATTTTGAGTACTTACAGTCCTTGCATGTTGTTTCTTAGGATGATAAATCATGTTTCCTACACCATAAAGGTCTGTATTACGTGAGCTTCAGTATCAAAGAAATTTTGATTTACATATGTTGTGAAAATGAAAGCAGTATTCCCCATTCTCCTTCATTTTTCTCCAAGTTTTTATCTGTGAAAATGTGGATGTTAAATCTCAAGCTTCTGGAAAAGAGTTATATCTCCCAAAATGCAGATTTATGTACTTCAACTACTGATTAATGAAGCCATGATATCTGTGACTAAAGTCAGATTTTTTGATATGATAATTTTGATGAAACAGTATTCATGTAAGCTTTTGGGGGTGTTCTTCTTTGTCATTCAGTCTTTGTTCTGCCTCGCACCTTATTGATGAAAGTCAATGCTGAAAACTGGAAAATCCAGCTGCTGTATTTATTTAATGTAGTGAATATGCAATTTATTTTCTTAGGATTGGATAGGTTTTAGTGTCTCAAAAAAAA
>VZRH01007748.1:898087-937298 GCA_013397555.1 Urocynchramus pylzowi | reverse complement strand
CAGAGAATTGAGTGTTTGAGGGGTGGTTGCTGGATTGGGAAGGTAAAGCCTTGACTCATGGTGTTGATGGGAGAAGGGGGGAGGGGAGGAGAAGTGGTTTTGAAAACTTCCATTGTGGATATTGTGTGTATGTGTATGTTTTTTTCCTTTTCCTTTTGTGTTTATAGTAGGTGTAATAAAGCTTTATTCCTTTACCCCTGAGATGATGGAGCCTGCTTTGCTGTATTTTGGGTCACATCTCACAGTAACCATTCGGGGAAATGTGCTTTCATGGGGGCACTGGCATTGGGCCAGGGTCAACCCATGACAACAGATCAGATAAAAAAAGAGATGGTCATTTTTTGAGATAAATATTATATGCAAGGAAATAAAAATATTTATAATATCATCATAATTGAATAAAAATTGAACCCCTGGAAAGCTACTCTAATGTCCTGCTGTTGGACTACAGCATACCTGGTGCAGCCTCCGTGTCTGTTTCTAGCATGTAGAATGAATCTTGTGGCTCTTGATGCCCTGGTATTCTTGGAGGGCCGTTCATGGGGTCAGGATTGTTAATACTGTATCACCTCACAGTGATACAGTTTTTGGCTTCAGTTTTAAAATAAAATGATTTCTCACATAGTTTTTCTATCCTGTAGTGGTTCTTAAACTGTGTGGTAGAACAGAGATTTAATGGAAATGTCAAAATGATCCAAACATTTTTCTCTTTATGTTACTTAGTGACATATAAACGTTTAGTACTGGTGATTTAGTGAACAGCATATGGGGCTAGACTAATCTGGTCCCTCTCTATATCACCCAAAAGTCTTCAGGAAAATTTAGCATTTGGATTTTAGCTTTGGGTGTTCCATCTTGCTCTACACAGCTGCTGGTGTTGCTCCCAACAAGAGTGAGGAGTGGTTGAACAATCCCTTAACAGTTAGGTCTAGATTTAATGCAGTCAGACTGAGTGTTGCCAAAACCCAGTGCCCAGGTCTCCTTCAGTTACTGTCAGTGTAGAATTTGGAAGCCAGTCCACATATATGGTGTGATAAGGTTTGTAGCTGAATCATGGATGGGAAATTTTCTAAATCCAGAAAACAAGGTTTTTTCATCTCTTTTTGTTATGATTGTTTTCACTTTCAGCCTTTCTCATAATAATCACACCCTTGAAACTTTCCCATTTCTTCAGAACATATATATGCATGCACAATGCTTATATCTATATACATAGCTCATGTATATAAAGGCAGTGTTTGCATATGGGTAAATTACTCCTAAAGGAGCTACCAGATAGTCTTTTCTCAGTATTTAACCATTTCTAATGTGTTTCACCTAAGCTCATGAATTTTCAGGAGGGCTGTTGAAGCCATGTTGGTGTTGCCAGAGTGTTTCAAACTAATATTTGTATCAATGTCCTTTAGTTCATGTCTTAATTTCGGATTCCTGCAAGTTTTGAGAGACTAATTTTTTGTGCAGTGCTTTGGCCAATGATACAGGCTTCTTTTGTAGAACTACATTTTTAAGCATTTTACTGCTTTATGCAACTTCTATTGAATGACTTAGTGAAATTTTTTAATGAAATGGATATCTATATCTTGTAAATTTAGTACTGACTATTCCCTGTGGAACTTTTGTATGAACAATTAATATCAATATTTAACCTTGTAAAATATATGGCCTGTGGCAGGGAATTGAAAGGTTTTAGCAGGTACACAGTGAAAAATGGACTGTTTTGCATGTTGTCTTACACTGAAGTGATTGCAGTCCCTTACCTGTGTTATTTTTTATTTTCCTTCTATTCTTTGTTCTTAAAAAGTAACAATATACACTATTCATTGAATAGCTAAGAAAAGCATTAAAAGGAAAAATGTTGGAATGTGTCCTTTTCTACAGACATCTATCCTGTATCCTTAGTTACAGTGTGAGTTAGGGGTTCTTTGCAAGCTTCTGTTTTGATGCAGCCTGGAGTAAAGATAATCTTCATGCTGCTTCAGGAGTTACCTATATTACACAAGAAAATGGAGACCACTCAGTTTTATTTCCCAAATAATTTACTGACTGTAGATTCTTTCTAGAACCCTCATCAAGCTTGCAGATGTCACCACGCTCAGTGGTGCTGTTGACACACTTGAAGGATGGGGATGCTGTACAGAGGGACCTGGACAAGCTGGAGAAGTGGGCTCTTGGGAACCTCTTGCTGTTTAACAAGACACTGTGCAAGGTGCTGTACTTGGGTTGGGTCAAGTCCTGGTATCAACACAGGCTGGGGGATGAACAGATGGAGTGCAGCCTTGGGGAGAAGGACTTGGGGGTGCTGGTTCATGAGAGGCTGGACCCAGCAATGGGCACCTTAAAGTCACTTGTATCCTGGTCTGCATCCAGAGCAGTATGGCCAGCAGGGTGAGGGAGGGGATTCTGCCCCTCTGCCCTGGTGAGGTCCCACCTGCAGTGCTGCATCCAGTTTGGGGGTCCCCAGGACATCAGCCTATTGGCATGAGTCCNGGTGCTGTTGACACACTTGAAGGATGGGGATGCTGTACAGAGGGACCTGGACAAGCTGGAGAAGTGGGCTCTTCGGAACCTCTTGCTGTTTAACAAGACACTGTGCAAGGTGCTGTACTTGGGTTGGGTCAAGTCCTGGTATCAACACAGGCTGGGGGATGAACAGATGGAGTGCAGCCTTGGGGAGAAGGACTTGGGGGTGCTGGTTCATGAGAGGCTGGACCCAGCAATGGGCACCTTAAAGTCACTTGTATCCTGGTCTGCATCCAGAGCAGTATGGCCAGCAGGGTGAGGGAGGGGATTCTGCCCCTCTGCCCTGGTGAGGTCCCACCTGCAGTGCTGCATCCAGTTTGGGGGTCCCCAGGACATCAGCCTATTGGCATGAGTCCAGAAGGAGGGACACCAAGGTGATTAGAGGGATGGAACACCTCTCCTGTGGGGAAAGTCGGATAGAATTTGATTTGCCCAGCCTAGAGAAGGGAAAGCTTTGTGGTGACCTAGTTGCAGTCTTCTGGTACCTGGGAGCCTACAACACACATGGAGAGGGACTTTTTACCAGGGCATTTAGTGACAGAAAAGGGGGGAATGGCCTTACAACGAGGTTTGGATTAGATGTTAAAAATAAATTTTTTACTGCAGAGGTGGTGAGACACTGGAATAGGTTGTCCAGAGAAGCTATGGATGCCCCATCCATGAAAGTGTTCAAGACCAGGCTGGATGGGGCTCTGAGCAACCTGGTCTAGTGGAAGGTGTCTCTGCCCATGGCAGGAGGGTTAGAACTAAATGATCTTTAAGGTCCCTTCCAACTCAATTAAGTTTTGATTCTATGATTCTAATTCTGGAAAAGCCTTTTCTTCACCATCTGATCTGTTTCTTTTCTGCTTCCAATGTTTTCTCTCTTAACTTCATTGTTCTGTTTCTTTTGCATTGTTCTGTTTTGCTTGTGAAAGGCAGAAACTTCTAGGATTCTAGTTCTTCTTGCCTCTTACTAGGCCATTGGGAATAAAAAGCACATTAAAAAGTTGGCTTCAGAAAAGCTGGCTGCTGGGGAAGGTTAACACTCCCTTTTAAATCTGATTTAATACAATTCTTGGTTTCTCTGCTTATTGTAAATAATATCCTTATAGCAGTTGTTTATCATGGAAGGGAAACAGTTTCACTAACACAGTGTAACAGTTAATTGCTGTTGCTGTTTCAGCCACATTAATCACACAAAAAAAAATCTTACTTGGGATGCATTGTTAATAACGGTGTCTTTGGCAAATTTAACGAAACCTCCCCATAAAAATGACCTATGTTAATTCTCTGGAAATCATGAGATGTGCTAGGTCTTCTGGGATTTTTCAAGAAAGAAAATAAGGTTTTCATCTATGTGATGATAAATATTTGCCATTTTGCAATTACCAGCATATGTATATCATAAATAATAGTTTGAAGTCTTTTGGATATATTTTTGTTACTAATATATCTTTCTTCTTCCATAAGGAGCGTAATTTTTTTTTTTAATCTGAGAATTATTAGCTGTTCAGTTGTGATCCAGCTATATAATTTATGTTCAATTCATTGGAGGGAAAAAAACCTAAAGAAAAGCACTGGGGTTTATTTTGTAGCAGTCAATAATTTATAAGAATAAATATGTCCAAATTTTACTCCTCTTGTCTACAATGAGGATTACAAAAGCATTGTCATGCATTTATAGCTAATATCTGACATACACAGTTTAAAGCAGAAATTTTTGTTCATAATTTATATTCTTCTTATACTAATTTAATTTTGCTGCTATGTTCCTCCAAATACCTTTCTAAATATCTGACCATATTAGCTATTTCTGTAATTTTTTGACCCTTTAGCTTTCCATGGTATTTCATTTTTAATTTTAGTCACAATTCGGAGTTCCCACATGCCATTAAAAAGGTGTGGTTTCAGTTGGATGATTGGCTTAAAATATTTAATGGCTTTATTTAAATAAATCTTGTTCTGATTTTATTCTTGTCTCACATTTATCACTTGCCTAAGCTGACACAATTGGGTTCATTAGGTGTTAAAAGTGTCTTACTGGGTGGACATGTTGGCATTATACATCACAATCATTTTATCCCTAATCATTGTAAAAAAATGTTAAAAGTCTTATTGAGCTCAGTTGAGGTTATTTGCATACAGAATTATTAATACTCTTAAATTCATATACTGATAAAGTCTGTGTATGGAGCATATGCTGTGAAATATTTACCTATTTAACAGGTGCTGATGCCCATACTACTCTAAATAGGGTGTGAGGGAAAACTGTGATCAGAATTTGGCAGACTTCCACTGTATCTGAAAACACCATACAGTTTGTAATGCCAGTACACTGTAAAGGAACATTATGTGTTAAAATCCTTTTGGTTCATTTCTAAAAGGCTCATCTAAAGTATACTATGCTCAGACTCAGCATTTCTGATCTACTGGTGTCTGCTTCCACCATCTGCTTTTGCAGAACTATTTTTACCTTAACAAGTATCAGTGTCTGCCACTGAGTGTCCCTTTGATGTGCAGTCAATCACAGACAAGAATAAAATTGTATAATAGACTATAATTTCCTGTCTGATCATAAGCTCTGCTTTTTGTGCTGGGTGATTTCCTTCAAACTAATTGACAAATGCACTGGCACAGGGAGTGATAGGCTGCAGCTGCCTGTGGTTTGTCAGAAAGGCAGAAAGAAAGGAAATCTTGAGAAGTATTGAGGTGTTCGTGACATTGAGATGGATCTTCTTCTGGGAATATTCATATTTAGAATTAAGAACTTGTATTTTTTCAGCAAAAAAATTCTGTCCATTCTTTCAGGCTTTAAAATACATTTTGAAAAAGAGAAAATCACATGGAAAACTAAGTTGCTCTTCTGGCATCATTCCTTCTACCAAGGGACAATGGAAACAGCACACAGCCCAAAATAATAACCTAATACTGGTCTACCACATTTTCTTCAGCAAGCTGAAATAACTGGTCAGCACAGTCAGCCTTTAAAACCAAACAAAGTTAGGAACAACTCTTCTCTTTCAAACTGTATTGTGCCTCACATGTTCAACAGAAATGATGGTGCATTTTTGTCTTCCACCCACTGTTACAAGGTCTGCCAACCAGCAGTTTTGCAAGAGAATTGTGGAACTGTGCTGTGGAGATACGTTTTGGCAGCAGTGACTCATTCACAAAGAATGGATATTAGGTGCAATCTGTACCAGTGGCCTCTCACAATACTTCAGCCCTTCCAATGAAAAATAACCCATGTACAGAAAATTACATGTAATCAAACATAGATTTATTTTTCTCCTTGTTCAGAAATTTTAACTTCATGCCTTGCTCAGAATTCTTTGAATTTGCATTCTGAGCTCTTTGGAAATTTTTTTGGGGGGAAATGTGTTCATTTTGAGCTAATGAAATGAATATTTTAACTTAAAAATCTGTTTTAAAACAAGCAAGAAGGAACAGATTCATCCTGTCATCATAAATTCAGCTGTTATTTCACATTTTAATTTATGTATCTTGTTTTTGACATAGCAAATTTTTTGAATAATTTTCTTTATTTGGCATGCTCAAAATTATAGATGACCAGAAAATCTTTGGCTTCAGTACATGAGGCAGGGGAAATTGTTCTTCCAGGGGAATTATGACTTAACTAGATAAACAGTTTTCTTATTCTGATATTTAAGACATTTTGATGTAGCATGACAATAAGCTAAAACTTCAGATTATGACACCTCCATTTTTAAATGTATGGAATTATTTTATATGGATATCTTAGTCTTTAATTTAAAAAACCTTATAGTTTCTTAGTTTTTTATGAAATATATCTCAAAATTATAAACCTGCAAGCCTTGAAACATCTAAGTTCACATAATCTATGGACCTAGATGTAACCAAGAGAGAAATCATTATGTTATTTTCCTTATAGTTGCTGGTGTGTTGGACAGTAAAGGTAAATCCAGAAAAAACACATCGGCAGAGAATTGGTAAAATGGCAAGAAACTTATTCAGTACATTTATGGCACAGCATAGCTCCACATGGTCTTCAGTATTTGCTGTGCTTATCTATAATTTATACATGCTTTCATTCTGCTTAGAGTTGGTTTCAAAAAAACAAAATAGAAACAGAGTTGCTTGGATGTGAAAAGTCTCACAGTTTTCATCCCATCATATTCAATTGGTATACTGTGTACATCACCATTTTTCAGTCTCTTGAGAGCCCTCCTACTGTATTTTGGCATTTCATTATTTGGGGTTTTTAACTTTTCATTTTTGTAATTGTATTTGATTCATGTGTCCAGCAAGCATTTTTGTGAATTGGAGCCCATCCTCTTATTTAGCAAGCTCATGTCTACATCTGCTCAGTGAATGGGATTTTACTCTGTAGTGAAATTATAGCATTTGAGTTGAGGGGTTTAAACATAAATATCTGTGTCTAATAATGCATTTAATATATTTAAGGGGCAAGTGTAAATGACTATATTGTGTAAATTTTAAACAAGCCCAATACATTTCTGTGTGTGTATGTTCAGACAATATAGTGAGTTTTCAGGATTCTTGTGTGACACTGAGATGTTTGAAATGGTGTTTATTTTTTCCTGCTAACTAGCAGTTTTATAGTAGGAATGTCAGACTATTTTTGGCACTCAGTTTGGGCCATATGTTTTTTTCTCTCAAAAGTGGATGCTGGGTATTTTGTTGTGTCAGGTACTTAGAGGTGCTTGTTGTTTGTCTGTGAGATAGATAGGAAAAGTAGATGTTAAAGAAAAAAAACAAAAAAACAACAAACCAAACAAGAGTGGGAAGAGCTTTGAAAAGCTCAAGAAGGAAAAAATAGTCTTCTATATATGGTAAATCTTCAAGCTTAGATACAAGAACTGCTGTTTTCAGAAGAAAAGCTGGGTCCGCATTCCTGTGACACAATTGTAAATTTCTTTGGCTACCAATCATTTTGCAGTTCTCTTTTGATTTAAGGGGTTAAATTGTACTGCCGGCTAAGGTAGTTTTACTAAAGCTACTGTAATTACTTATGATCTTTAACTCATCTTTACATTACATCCTTAACAGATGTAATTTTGCCTTAAGAATTGAACTTGAACCCATCAGGTTAGATGGGTTCAAGTTAAATTCTTAAGGTAAGATTAGACTCCAAGTTGCTGCAGAAATGGTGTGGCTGACATAGGGATGTAACCCCAGGGGCCCTGGCAGAGTGTGGAGCCCCTGGGGAAGCCAGGCACGGACACTCAGGGCTGGTGATGGCCCCAGTGCCCTCCCTGCTAGTGTCTCTTCAGGCTGCTCTGCCACTGCCCCAGTTTTACTTGTGAGAAGGAGGTCTTGTGGGAGGAAAAACCATGGTTTAAAAGGAGTAGGGTGAGGTTAGCATTTAAAGGTGAAGGGCAGGGATTGGACTGTCCCAGAACATCAAAGCTTATTTTTCTGCTAGTCAAGAATTATTTATCAGTAAATTGGTAAAATGGAGGTACTTAAGAAAAAAAAGAGGTGGCAGAACATAGCCTTAAAATTAAGTTTTCAATGAAGAAAATCAATTTCATTTGCCTATCATGCTTTTTAAAACAAATCAGGACATGATTGTAATGATACTGGGATTCCCTCTAATGGGATGAGTGAAAACAAAGAAATGTGGACTTTCAAAAGCTGACATTGGATCTGCAAACACCAAGGCAAGAAGCCCTGTTAGTTTTCTGTTCTCTAGAGCAGCCAGCCTCATCCTCTCCCCTCAAGCAATGCATTTGTCTGTACAGCATCCAGCCATGTAGTGGTTGTACAGCCCACTGTCCTGGCTTAACAGGGCTGTAACAATGTTTATTCCCTGGAGCTTTGGCTGGGTGTCACTTGTCCTAGTTCTTGTAAAAATGAAATAAAGTGAAAACAAAGGTTTCCATGTTAATAGGTGGGCATGTAGATGTGTTTTCTCTGGGACTTTTGTTTTTTTGTTATGTGTGGGACTAATCTTTTTCTACATAACCATTCTGATGATGTGTATGCCATGTTAATCCACATTATAATGTGGATTTTATAAATTTTTATACTTGTTTTATTCTATACTGAGCATCTAACATACTTCACAAGGTGAGAAATCTCCTTCCTTAGTCAAGTGTGACAGCTGCCATATTTATCATACATTTGTTTGACTGGAACATCAGCTGTCTAACAATGTTTTTGGTATTTAGATGCATCTAGGTGCTACAAGAAAATTATATTAAATTTCATGTGGAACTGCAAATAAGTGTAACTGTTAAAATTATGGAATCTCCCTATCTAAGTCTTCACCTTGATAGTTTCCTTTACAGCCTTAAAGCTATTGCAGTATGTCCTACTTCATATTTTCTGACCCTCTTATGAATTTCATTGAACTCATGCTGTCTTTGCAAAAATATTGACTCATTCTTTCACAGGACAGGGGTAATTTAAAAGCTGCAAGAGTATACATTTTATTTTTAAGTGTAATACTTCCTATTAATACGGAAAGCTGTAGCATATGGCTTGAAATATGTGGAATTGAAAGACTCTTATCCATATCCAAGCACATTAAAGAACAGTATGCATCTATTTAAAATGAAACATGAATTTAGGTTGATTCTGTATCAAGGAAGTTCATGGCAGCTTGGTGCTGACATAAGCAGCCAGTAAATCAGGGCAAAAATAGCTAGGAAAATAGCATTTTTAAAGAGACTTATAAAGGAAATGCCAACATAATTGTAGAGTTGAGTTAGCTAGCTGTGAATTCCTCCAGCTCAAAGAAAATAGTAAAACTGAGTGAATTAATCACAGGAAATAATTTACTGGACAAATTTAGCATGTCTTGGATTAAAAGGCATACTTCCTAGAACAAAATTAGGTTACTGTGAGAATTGCTGAGTTTAAACATTGCCTCACTGCAATAGAAGAAAGCAACTGCATGGGCACACATAGCTCTGGAGGGAAAAAAGAGACTAGTGCTGAGCTCTTGTCTTTTTTATTTGCCTCTGTTATTGGTTTGGATTACCTGCTAGCATGAAGAGTTAACTACCTGCTTGTTACTCAATATTACATTCTACTGGAGTATGTGTATGGAAATACAAACCCAGGACATCTACAGAAGAGCACTGTTCTTCAGAAGAGACTGTTAAACCCCTGTAAAAAAAAAACCTAAAAAAAGCCAGCTGTAAATGTATTATTGTCTTCAGCAGCAACTGTAAGCAGAGACCCTTCTGAAGAAAGACCATAGGGCAGGCATAGTTGATATTTCTCCCTGATGTCCTTCCAACTATTTTTAACTCAAATGACAGGAGCTTTAAANTGGTGAGGGGGATTTGGAAATTGTGTGATGGTATCTGTTATTTTTTGCTTGTAGTTATAAGTTCCTCTGAGTTCCTCTTTGGCCCAGCATGTGACTAAAAGGTGTTGCTTTTCTGAGCTCAAAACCTACAAATGAACTATTTATTACATACTTGTGGTTATTATTCTTTTGTTTCCAGTATAGAGATTATTGAGCTGCCTGAAACTGCCCATTTCTTTTCTCCCCTTGAGCCAAATTCATACATTGTACATCTACCACTTCTCTGGCAGAGTTTTCCAGAAGGCCTGCTGCTAGTTGTGTGGGCAAACACAGTAGTGTTTTTGCCTCTTTTGAACATAGTTCATACAAATTTATTATGATGCACCCTAAATCTTGTGATGGAGGTGAATCTCCTGTCCCTACTTACCTTTTCTGTGCTGCTCGTGACTTTGTAGAAAACTGTCATCTGGTACATATTTAGAGTTTATGAATAATAATGTCCTGCTTTCCCCAAACAGTACTTTGAATAAAACCCACTTGTTATTTTTATTTTAAAAGTAAATAAAACCATCAGAAATCTCAGTCTTAAAATATGAGTTAAAGATCAAGGAACTTTTTTTATGATAATTATTTGGTGTTAGCCAGCACTAAAGATGTTTTCCTGTGTCAATTCCTTTCACCAAGGATGAGGTTTTATAGACGTTGTTTATTTGAGATTACTACACTGCTCTGTGTGACTACATCATAAAATCATTCGTTAGGTGAAAGCAATTTACAAATGATCAGAAGCAACCAAATTACTCCAGCTTAATGAGTTGCCACTTATTGCCTGTATAGGCTCCTTTTCTGCTGCGGCTGTGAAGTTGGCTTACATTAATGTGCATTAATTTTATTTCACAAATGCAGTGATGGAGGAGACCTAATCCTTCCAGTTATCATGGCTCAGCAGTGAGTGGGAACACATTAAGTCAGGGTTAACTTCATTGCATATACCTGTCACTCTGGACTTGGTGCAAAACACACTCCAGGCCATTTGTCCAGGAAAATGTCATACCAATGCATCGATAGCTGCAACGGCAACCCACTCATCTTGAGGTAGTGTTCAAGCTGTTTATTTTTAGCCATACAGACTGAAATATGCGAGATCATTTATTTCTCAGACACTATCTCCCTCCTTGTGTAGACAGCAGAGGTTCTGTAGCTGGAATTCCTTCTCTAAAGAAGGGAATTTTTGGCAGAATGTTCAGTGCAAGGGCATCAAGACTCAGGACCCTACTATCTCAACTTGGCTCCAAATTGTCGCAATTTGGCAAATTTTTGATGAAAAGACATCTGTTTGAGAGTTTTCTTGGAGAGTGATAAGGATATTTTTGCTAATTGATGAAAGGGATACATGAATTGCTATGGGACTGGTTATTCCAATGACCATGAGATTTTATCACATATTTATGTCAAGAAAAAAGTCAGGCAAGGCAGTTGGCCTAGAGCTTTGTGACAGTGACAGCCAAAGTGGGATTTGATGTAGTGGAAGTAGTGTAGAAACTAAAGTGCAGGTGACTGAAGCACCCTGCTCTCCAGTGCTCTTGGGAGCTAAAGGTGTTGGGAAGGTCTCCTATTCCAGTGCAGAGCCTAAATGCACAGACAGTGAAGAAAAGGACCACTTCACTTCCAGGCTGCTAAGTTGCTGTGGAAAGTCATAGTTCAAAGAACTTTGCACAAAGTTGTTTAACCATTTGATTGGACTTTCATTAGCATGTACAAACTGATTGTGTAATACAAGCCTGACACAACTCTGAATTATTCCTTTTCAGTCCCAACCTCAGCTTGCGGAGTATCTTCAACCCATATTTTTCCATTTTTTGTTTCTCTTTAGTCTTTTTCTTTACTCCTTGCCCTTTTTTCAGTTCCCCTAGCACCAGGAAATAACAATAAAAAGTTGTGAAATAAAATTTAGTGCCATCCCATTATCTTGTGCTCTGCTGCTAATTTCTCAGGCTGCATAAATCCTACAGTTGCATTTCTACAATTTAGGTTGTAGAAATTCCAGGCAGCAACTGATATTGACTGAGGTTTATAAAGTGTCCACAAATGTATCTAATATTAATTGAGTCTAAAAATTAAAAGACTAGAACAATATCTTGTATGATTGAAGATGCATAGGCCCCAGGGATATGAAAAATATATTATATATGTTTTTATTTTATTCACTGAAATAAAAAAGATACTTGGAACAGCTGTCTCCATCCTGTGCTTTGAGAAGTGATACACAGTTGTGTAGTAATAGGGAGACTTCCAGAACATCTCTATGCTACTTTATCAGGAGGCAAGGATTTTATGTTGTCTCAGTTCCTACCTTCTCTTGCTTTACTTATCCTTTCTGTGAATTTTCCTGGTTTTAATCTATACTAAGCTGGTTAGCTATACTGGATAAATTATTAATCACAGTTTATGAGAAAAATTTAATACTGAAAAGGAAGGGATGATACTTTCAAGTGTGAAGTAGTGTAGATGCAGGTTTTTGAGCTAAGAGTTATGCTCTCAAGTCGTGTGCTGAGGCAAAGAGGATCTGATCACCACAGACAGATATCCTCACAAGATTTTTTTTTCCCCCCAATCTTAGGAAAATAACATGTCAAAGGTCTTCTTGCCTGACCTCAGTAGAGAAAGGGCTTTTTAAAAAAAAAAAAAAAAAAGTTTCCCATATTTTACACTGTCTTTATATTAAACTTTTGTGACTTTTTTTTTTTTTTTTCCCATTGGAAGAGTGGGGAATTTGATCTTATTGATTCAGATCTTAAATTTTAAATATGTGCATTCTTTTGCCTCAAATAGAGTTTTGTACGTAGAGAATACGTTTGTATTATAGCTTTTCTTTGGTGTGCTGCAAAGCAGAATTGTGTGATTCATTACTTTAGGAAGAAAAAGAATTGGCTATTTTATGTCAAAAACTAAAAAGGAAATTTTTGTTGTGAATGCAGCAATGTAAATGTCTACAACTTCCTTTCATTCTTGCCACAGTTCCTTCTGTTGCTTTGCTTCTCTTTATTGAGACTATGCCTTCACAGTTTGTTCACAGGCAAGGCCTAAGCTTCTCCAATATTTTACATTTGTCTTCTCCATTAAGAACTGGAAAACCTGTTGGATTAATAACAGTGGGATTAAAGCTTTGCAACTTTTGATCTGACTTGCCAAAGACAGGCTGCTGAATCCCAGGACTCTGGAATGTGGCCTGTTGAGATTCCGGCAGGGGTCCCTGCCCCCAAGGTTTTTTCCAACCTTCCCGAAATTCTGCTACTCCCCTACCCACCTGCCCCATGTACTAGTGTCTAAGTAACTCTGTTTATTTCTTTTGGATTTCTGCCAGCAGTTTAGGCCTCAGGTAAATTCTCTTATCTCCTGTTAAGTCAATATTTATTTAAATTCCAGTGAACAAACTTTATATTCTAAGTCTTTTCAACATATGTATTGTTTAGAAGAGGTCTGAAGTGTCTGCACAACTTCACCTGCGATCTCTTGACGTGTTGTTAAGAGTATCAACTTGGTATTGGTTATTTCTTTATTGACGTGAAATGTCAAAAAGAAAATAAGTTTTTTTTTTTTTCCTAAAAAGACAGCTTGGCAAATTATATTAATGAAATTCTGGTTTTATTTCACAGACTGAAGGTTTGTATTCAATCTTTTTGTGCTCTGTGCAAGTGAGCAAAGGTCTCTTCTGTTCTCATGCATTGAAAAGAGTTGTTGGATACCAGACTATATAATAGAATAAAAGTGCTTAAGGGCAAAATATTTGTGGCTTAGATTTTTTCAGCAAGCAAATTTGGCATTTTAACATTTTTTTCCAAGTCAGCTCTTCAGGCTTCTGTGCTGCGAAGTGCAAAATGATGCACTCACACTCATTTCCCATGTTTACTTGTGGTAAGAATTGTGAGACTAAATTTATGGTACCTCATATACTTTGGGAGGAGGAGATACCTGTTGTAACTAAATAAAAATAAATTTATTTGAGAGAAGGATTTGCGATTCTTGATGTCAAACTTGACTTACACTTCCAGTAAGTGTATTGGGTTTATACTGCCTTTAAAAATAAATACATAAATATCACTGTGCAATTATTTTAAATGGTGCTTTTTTAATACTTTTTTTATCAAGCACTTTCCTTTTACCACCACATTTGAATTGCAGTCACCGTATCTGCTGACTTTTTTTTTTTTTTTTCATTTCCAAAACCAATAGCATTGGCTTTTACAAGACTAAAGAGAAAGAGGGTTATGTATTTGTCAGGAATAGCTCTTTGGAGATACACATATATGCATTTTATGTGTGTATCTGAGCATATCTAAATAAATATCTTCAAATATGTATAGACATATATATAGTCACAGTGTAGCATATTAAGTATAATCCCCATTGATTTAACTATATATTTTGCTATTGGCATGGATAATTTTATTTACAGTTGAGCATTATGTGTTCCTGGAAAGATGGGAAATGTTCAGTTGCCACTGGCTGTAACTACTTTTTGTCATATACATCCTCCTTTGGTCTCCAAGCCATAATCAAAATAAAATTCAAATTCCCCTCTGCTTCTTCTGAACAGTCTGAATATACAACCTGCACAGTTATCTCCAGATCACCCTTTTACAGAAATCAAATTCCATAACGAGATATACTGCAGGAAGATGCATAACACACGGCAGGGCACCTGCCTAACACTGTATTGTGCAATCTTACCCTGAATTTTAGTGCATTAAGAGAGTACTTTCAAGTACAAAACTTAAAATGTTGCGTATAATTTTATTGGAATCTGGCCTTATCCCTTAAAGACAGATCTGAGCTGAAGATGTGAATTTGCAAATACTTACAACATTGGTGGCTGAAGAAAACAATGGTAGCAACTTCAGTTATATTCAAATGTTCTTAAATGATCTGATACCTTTGGAGTTTTCTGGTAGACTGTACATTGGAAAAATAATAAAACTCCTATTTTTAGTTTTAAAAATAGTTATTTCTTTAAACTCTATAAGTACTTTTGAGCTTATGCTTCTGTCAATCAACAAAAATGCAAAGGAGTAACATCTTCAGCTAAAACATTGTAGGGGGAATAGGAAATAAATCTTTTAAAAGGCTGGTTGCTGCAATCAATACCCAGGTAGTTTAGGTGACAGATATCATTGATATAAATGATTTTTTGTTTTATATTGAGTTTTGCTAATTCCTTTGCTTCCTGCCTGGGAAGGTATTGGTCAAAGCAGTCCACTGGGAACATGTCTACTGTACATACAACCTCCGTGACTGATATGGATGTAATGAGGTTTTTTTCTTGTTTCATAGGTCTTGCAGTCATTCCCCTGACCAAGGGCTCAACAAGCACATTCAGGCTTCTTATGAAAAACAGCTCTGCCAGCTGAATGGCAGGAAGCTTATGAGTTTGTTTGCCAGGCTTCTCTGGGTGTATAAGCCAGTTGCTGCAGCTCTAAAAATGATATGACTGGTGCAGTAGTGATTTTCTGCACTGAAGGTGGATGCTGACAGGAGTTATGTACTGCAGATATTTTAGTGAACTCTGAAAAGACTGTGCTGTAATACAACACTCCCAGATACAGTATTCTGTGGTTCTGATTTCTTCTAGTGTGTGATTTCCTCTCCGTCATTATCTTCTGTAGAATTACATTTGTGGGAAAACAGTCTGTATGACTGTGCTTTACCTTGTAACAAGGAATTGTTTTTCCTTGTTTAAATGAATATATTTTGGCTCCAGAGCATACCTCAGTTTCCTGCATTTTTTTATGTGTTGGTGAAGTGCACAAGGGGCACAGAAAATGCATGTGCCCTGTGCCTGTGAAGGTTAGGACTGAACGTAAAATCTGTTGTGCCAGGCAGCAACTACTTGGACAGCTGCCTAGCTGGGTTTCTTTTGATTCTAAATGTTCTATGTCATTTCTAATACTGCCAAGGGGAAACACATGGGTTTTATGTCTTGGTCACTAACTCTTCTGTGGGGGGGTTAAAAATCCCACACTGGAGTATTAATAGCTTTTCTTTGAAAATAGTAAATGCTTCCTGTAATTGAAGAGTAAGCCTCTTGCTATCATTCTAGTACAAACATGTAATGAGAAATTCTCCCTTAAAAACATCTTTTGCTCTTGTTCAGTGTTTGTCAGGTTCAACTCCAGCCATGGCTTCCCTGTGGAGGTTGGTTCAAATTCCAGCATCCTCCAGCTGAAGGAGGCAGTTGCCCAGCGACAGGGAGTTCCAGCTGACCAGCTGCGGGTGATTTTTGCAGGGAGGGAGCTCAGCAACGACTTGACACTGCAGGTAAGAATCCCTTGGTAGCTTCTCGCCTGGACTGCTGCCAGCTAGACTGCCTCTGCCTCTAATGCTGCCAATCTGATGTTCATGCCTGAGATCTAATAAAATAAATAGTGCCTGGGGATTCCTTGAACTTTACTCCACACTGCTTCATTAATTCTGACCTTCTTAATTATGCATTAAAACAGCAAGCAGGAAGGGTAGGGAAAGAGAGAGAATATGAGAGAGAGAGCATGAGAGAGAGCTGTGCCTAGTGAATAAATGTTTACTGACTACAGAAGCAAGCCATGCACAATTTCTGTATCTGTTCAATTTCTATCTTACTTATTCCATTTGAATCTTAATGAAGAAGGATGTGAATAAATTGCTCTAAATCAGGCTGCACAGTCATCACATTTTATAGAATTTGTAACCCAATTGTGACCCCTGGAGGATAGCTACACGGCTGCTGCTGTGCCTGCACAGGTGTGTGATGCTGGAGGGGTGGTTCCAGATCAGAAGGCCCACAAAAGTGTTCTTCAAACCACTGAACTCGTAAATGTGTGAAGCTAAAAGAGGAGCAGGGTGCACAGAAGAGCAGCTATAAGTAGGTATCTGAATTTCAGCTCCTGAAGGTTAGTGAACCGTTCTCTTCAATAAATGCAGAGGGCTGTTCATCTGTAGTGAGCAGTGAGAAGCACTGAAAGATAGGTTCAAGTTGCTCTTTGCTATTGCTACCAGTGCTGCTGCAGTTGCTTTATAAATAGTTTTGTTTACCCTGTGTGTGCATTTGGCAGTTCACTCCAATAGCCAGGGTTTAGCATAAGATCACACATTTAAGACAATCGGGAAACTTGGGGAAACCTAACTGGCCTTTCAGCATAGTGCAAATACTGGTTTAATGAAATTGCCATCCTTCTACAGTGGTATCAAAGAGCTGCAGATACAACCTGTAGTAGTGCAGGTGGTTGCATAAAAGATCCCTCACATGCAGAATTATTCAGATTAATTTGTACTCAGACAAATTGTTGTGCTCAGAATGTCTGCTAAGTCTGAGTACAGAAAGTCACTACGGTATTGATGACCTATCACTGTTTCTCCTTGGATATGATATTTGTTGCTTTGCAAAGGGCTTTAGGGAGTTCCAGCACACAAAAGAAGGTGTAGAAATGTGAATTGCTGTCTGTCTCCAGTGCATCAGCTGTGAATTGTGTTGATGCATACCTGCAGTGTGCTCCACATACATGTGAAAACATATATATAAAAGTGTAAGAATAAAAAAAAGTCATGTGAATTGTAGAAGCTGTCAGTTGCCAGTTGCTAGATTGGAGTGTCTGTGTTGTTCTGTCAGAAGCTTCTGAACCACTTTGCTTTTCCTTGCAAGCTGCAGGTGTTGGTATTACTGCCATTTTGTGTCAGCATGAAACACAGATTTTCAGCCCAGTTTGACACTTGCAACAAGTTTGTTGTTGGCTACAGCATACAGTCTGTTTCCAGGCTAAATTAAAAATGGTGTTCTGGATTTCCATACCTCCTGATGATGTAATTTCCTTGTTTTGTCATAATTGTCATGTCTAGTCAAGACTTCCTATTATTTAGTAAACTGGATCTAGATTCATTGCTTAGACTTTTGGTTTCTAAATCAGATAGGAAATTCAAAACCTGTTTCAGATGGTGCAATTCATATTTCTGTGTTTAGGTGTCTTAAATATTGCAATGATTAATATCATCAGCATGTATCAACTTCATTTTTATTCTAGATATTTGAACATATTCTACTTTGCTGCTGTGTTTCCTTTTTTTTTTTTTTTTTTCCTTTTCATTGTGTATATTTATTTATCTTGGAAATTTTTCAACACAAGAGGAGTTGAGTATTTGAGGTGTTTGGGTTCCTGTGGTAAGTTGTCTGGGTTTTTTGCAGAAGCTAATAAAAACTTGAGTGCTAGTGAAATACTAACTGATGCATTTATGTTGCATCTGTAGTTTCAGAATTAACATCAAATATGAGCAAATTAACTAACTCTTGTTTTCTAGATCTGTGGATTTGGATGCAAAATACGAAAAATTCTACTCAGCTGATACTTTAAATTATTTCATTTTTCAATAGCATAGAATTTCTGGTAAAATAATTTTGTCCTTCTGTTTTTCAGAAATTACTTTTGAATGTACTTGCCCAAGGTATTGTGGAAGAATCTAGAGGTCAGGAAAAAGAACTGATGGTATTACAGATAATGAGATTATAGAGGACATGAGAAAATCTTCAGTAATTGCAGGATTATGGGGCAGGGATATAGGGAATACTCCAGGACAGCAAACTTTACTGGTTTTACAGCTCACAGACACTAGATTTGGCTTGACAGCTACCTTAGAATCTCCGAGAGCTGATACAAAACATAACTGAGAATGTGAAAGCTGTGTTTGTTTTCCTGTTTGGAGAGAAGGAAAAATCATTCCTGGTAGCTGAGACTTGTAAAAAACAAATGAAGCTGAAATTGACAGACGTTCAAGAGAAATTATTATTAGAAAGAAAGTGCCAAGTTGAGATCTTAAATAAATAATTTAATATCAACAACAACAGTAAAAAAATTGTAGGAGGGATAGAAGTGAAATATGTGTGGAGACATTTAATTTGGTACCACAGATATGTGTTTTTTCCTTGAAAAAAGAAAAGAAGATTAGACACTGATTCCACTGTACACAGGGGAGATCAGTATCTGAGCTAGTGACTAAGAGACAAATAGTGAAATTAGAGCCATGGTAAGCAAAGATTGGTAATGACTGGGTGAAGAATGAGACCTGCAAATTTGAATCTCATAAGAAGGAATTAGAGCAATAAGCTGACTCCTAAAAGCCTAGCAAACAGTGTCACTTAACTGTGCTAAAGAAGATGAAGAATGATGAAGAGCTCCCTGCTGATTACAGTTCACTTTGGAATGAGTAGAAGTAATTAATTAATGTAGACCTAAAAATAGGAATTGTTTCAAAAGATTGTCATGAGTATGGAAGAATAGTAGAAAGATCTTCCTGTAGCAATCCTAGGATGGAAAGAAGAACAGAACCATAACAGAGTCACCAACAGAATAAACAGGAGGTAGCTGCATATCAGGGACCTTGAAATGTTCTAACAGGAGGCGACTGCTTATAGTATTGTCATTGCCTCAGAGAATGGCAAAAGCAGTTAACAAAGCTTCTGGTACTAAAGTCTGTAGCAGGTATTGATAAACAATTTTGCTCAATACAAGCAATTTAAAAGTTACTACTGATAATAACAGTAGTATTATATTAGTACAGACTTCCTCTTTCTTGGAGAACTCAGAGTCCCCTTGTGTGATGGAGTTCTTTGCAAACAGTTTGCAGGAGAGATTCCCTTTCCTTGCAGACCTTATAGAGTAAGTGAATAAAGCAGACAAATGATGTGATGGGAATCAGTAGTTTAGCTTGTCCTCAGTCAGTAGCAAAACAGGGATAGAATTAAGTCTTGTTTCCCAATTCTGTACCATTTATTTTTGGCAGTGTTTCCTCTATAAGGTAAAGCTAGAAGATACTGGTTTTTGAAACAGAAAAAAGACTAAGCATGTGTTAAGTAGCAGGACTTGTTAGCTTTATGCTAACAGCTGTGCTCCCCTGAGACAGCTTCTGAGTCAGTGTTAGCTTGCATTTGACTGCAGCATAGGCTTGAGGCTTGGAGCAAAGGTTTCATGTGAATTTGGCTTTGACTGCATGCATCCATATAGGTGCCTGCCTGAAATAATTTATATGTACATTCAAGAAACAACGAAGCATGACTAGATGTTATTGTTAAATACTGTGAGCTCGTAAACATAATTGAAAATGAGTAAAAAGGAATGGCATAACTGCAGTAGCAACATAGGTGACCATCTATGCAGAGGAGGGATAAAAGAAGTGATGGGGAGAAATGGTGCTGTCTTTTAGGAGGAACAGGTACTTCAACAATGAACTATTGCATTTCATTGAAGAAGGACCTTGTGTACATAAATGTACAGCAACCTTCTTGCTCTCTGAGCACAGCTCAGTACAACTTAGCTTCCAGCAGTTCTTATATTGCCTTGTTTCATTTTAATGAGGGCTCAAAGAAGAAAGCAGATGACAGTGCAAAATGTGTCCCTAACCAGGAAAAAAACCCCCATGAGTAATTATAAAGTACTGAATGCTAAGATTACATTGGATGTTTTGACATAGTTACTGCCTTGTGCTAAAGTTTTATATATAGGATACCAAATCAGTCACAGAAACAACTTTGATACTCAGCAGTTTTGTGGGTTACAGAATACTGTAAATGGTGTTGAGCCACCATTTGCATACTTAAATGCTGTTTGTAGAGAATTGCCCATAGACAAACTGACTAAATCAATCATCATATGTGAAATTCAAAGAGAAAAAATCATTTTATGTGTATGCATGTTTAAATCAGTATTTTTGGTCAATATTTGATTGATCTGTGGGTCTTCTTTTTTCTTGTAAAGCTGGATGAGATGTGTGTTGTACTTCTTCAAAACAGGAAAAGCTAGCTGAGTTACACTCAGTTATATTATAGTAACAAGGAAATCTAGAGATGCTACATCTGTGTTGCCAGGTAATGTGGATTTGGCTAAAAGAGAGGATGCCAGTACTGTTCACTCTTGGTTCTTTTGACAGCTGCAGACTCACTGTGACAACAGAGATGTGTTGAATAAATGTTTTCAAGACTTATGTTGGGCCTGATGGTATTACACACTCACAATGCATGTGGAAAATACCACAGAGCCATATTTACTGTGATATTAAGTCAGGGCTAGCTCGGGTCTCCAGATTTTCTGTATTGTTACTTTCCAAAGTATTTTCCATATTTCAACATTCCAAAGAATGTTGAAGAGCTTCCTGCTGATTACAGTTCACTTTGGAATGAGTAGAAGTAATTAATTAATGTAGACCCAAAAATAGGAATTCTTTCAGAAGGTTGTTGTGAGTACGGAATAGTGGGAAGATCTTCCTGTAAAAGTGTGTAAAATTAGAAAAAGAGGATACATTGCTGATAATTGTTCTGTCAGATCAAGACCTAATTGCATTTATAGGTGAGACCTTCAATCCCACAAACACATTTCCATTCTGCTTTTAAATGCACTTGTGTTCTATTCTTTTTATGCTAAGTTTTTCTTGAAATTAGAAGACTATGAAAAATATTTAATTATGTCTAAATGAGGGGTAAATTCTCTTCAAGTAGTTAGAAAATTCAAAAATTGAATGGGCCATTTGGGTTGGAGGCTACAGATGCTAAAATGGCCTTGAAATTTTCTGGGTCCTTCTTGATTCTTCTGACATTTCTTAATGTGTTTTTGTTGGCCTGCTGATGATTGATTAAACTGTTACAGGGTTTTGTTTACAAACTTTCTTCAGTGTGCACTCAGTACAAATGTGATCTTAATTTCTAGATGTATCTAGGTTTTGGTACCTAGATGAATTCTGTGTTGTCTGCTGAGTCTGGTTCAAGGGTTCCTGGAATTGGGGGGCTGGTGCCAGTGTTCATATAGGAGTCTTACTGACTCATAATATTTCTGTATGACCTATGCTGCTCTTTTAGATTAATTTCTAAATTTCTAAATATGAGTTTATTTTGTTTTCCCCTTTGTTGACAGTTTAAGTAAGTTGTAAATCTATTGAATTAATTTTTATTCCATGGATGGTTGTTATTACTTTCTTTATGTACACACATGTTCAGGCAACAGATGAATTTTACTTAAAATTAATTTCTCTTAGGCTGTTAAAATTCACTGTATTGAGGCCATTCAGTGAATTTTGTGAAATATATTTTTGAAAGAGCAGGTGTTCTGTGTGGGTCTGATAGAGAAACTGCAATACTGCTTGCATGAAATACATTATGCTGATAAGAAACTCCTCTGGCAAAACACTCTAGTTCTTTTCAGGACATATATAGCATTTCAGAACAAAATTATCTTGCAAATTGCCCCAATATTATCTGTGCCTTTTGTTTTCCACCTACATACTTCCATTAGACAGACACTTGTTGTGTCTTTTCCCCTTGTCATGAGTATATAACTCAATTCATATGTTTACAATGCTGTCCATTTTATCATTTGGATCCATCTTCAGGTTGCAGGAGAGAAAATGTGTGAGCAAAAACTTTAAAAAAGTAGTAGTTGTTAAAGTGGTGGCAGTGAGTAATAACTTTTATGAGTCTCTAAATCATGACAGTAAAAGAAAGGTCAGCCCACGTCTTTCATTCATCACCTTTCTAAATTGCTTTGGTAAAAAAAAATGTTTGGCATACAGAACATCATTACCAAAACCTGTAGTTGAATAAGCAGAAGGTGAAGGATAGTAGGGATACTTTCTACCTTCTTCCTTCCTTTCCCTCAAAGGAAAAACATGGTATTCATTGTTCTACATTTATAAGGAAGTATCAATAAGACTACATTTATAAGGAAGTATCAATAGAGACTATGTAGTTTATAATTCAGAACTGAAATAGAACAATAATTTGCAAATATTTGTATTGTCTCAAAAAAAAGAAACAAAAATTAGAATTTGATTAACACTTTACATAGTGAAATTACTGGATTAAGAAATGGGAAATTGTTACAGAGTGTCTGTGAATTCTTTTTTAACATGGAAAATGTTGTCTCAGGAAAATAAAATTATAAACGAAGAATGGAATGTGTTAGAATTTTTTTTTCTAAATAGCAGGTAGCATACCAAATATACCTCCTCAATGGAAAGGTGGGATGTAGTTCCTTGCCATTATTTCTTTGCTTTTGTTTTAATTCTACTTATCTAAATCTTTACAGCTCTAATTCTCTGAAATGTCATCTGCAATGTGTTTATATTTGTAATTATGAAGGTCACACAACTATTTAATAATCCATTCTGAGTTTCCCTATTTTGTTTTTCTTTTTTCAAGCTTTTTCACTAATTGTAGTTGAAAATGTACTTGGGAAACTTGAATACTTCAAGTTATTAACTGGTTACAGTTTTCATAATAGATGAACCTCCATACTCTAGGGGATGCAGAATTATTCCTGTGAGACATGGCTTTTATGGATGATGGGATAAAAAGTAAAAAAAACATGGAGTTGCATTATGAGAGCATAGGCCCCATGAAAGTAAATAAAATTGGTCATCCTAAGGAAAATAACACCAGTACAGGCTCAAAGAGAAAGAAGGCAATTATTTTAGGAGTTATTGGAGCAAAAGTATGTATGTAATTCCTTATGTATCCTTGAAGCAACACTCAATGCATTTACAATTCTTAGAAGCTTTCTTATGCACTCTAAAAGCCTTTTGAAAAAATGAAAGTAAAGTGTACAAAAAAAAATTAATAAGGAATACAGTAGAGCAATGCAATTTTGTCTCCTCATTTAGACTAAATAAAGAAGCAAAAGTACCTATTCCTCAAATGAATCATTTTCCTCATCTACAGACCAGGTTGTCATTTCATTTTTTTTTCAGGTAAAACATTGGCTCCTTTGATTTAGTGAAAATTATACCACTGATTTTCCATGAGCCAGTATTCTCCCTCTCATTTTCCCTCACTTACTTTCACCGTCTTCTCTTTCTCTTACAAACATACAAAATCCTTACTGTCCTGGGGAAACTTCTCCACTAGTGTGAAATGATAGACCTTCCATCCATAGAGCTTATGGGTGTGTTTCCCATTCCTGTGGAGTCCAGTTTTCACTGCTGTTCCTGAATGAATTGATCAGTGTTTTCTTCATTTGTATTGCTTTTCTTATTATTAGTTTCTCACAGTTCAAGCACTTTTCCTGCTTCCATTTTTGCTTTTCCCAATCAATTTCAGGACTTTGAAATCTTGTTCCCATCCAACATTTGTTTCTCATTAAACCACCTTAGGGAAATTTGTCCTTTCTTACACAGCCTAAGAAATAATGGAGAGAGAATGACAAAACAAAGTTGTCTTGCAGATCTACTCTGTCTGCCAATGAGTGGAAATTTCCTTCTACCCATGGTTTCTGTCTTTTGTTGGGTGATATGCTTCTGTATCATCTGGTGACCTCCTTGTTTCCTGATCTCCTTGTATGAACCCAAGATATCTGTGTGTGCTAATGTATAAAAGGTCATCACCTTATTTTAGGTAATTTTGAAAAGGTGCGTAAATGTTAGCAGATTTTGGGTGATGAGGTTGCACTTCTCATGAAGAGACATAAAAAAAAACCCCCAATCTTCTAGTTTTATGGTAGAATTAATACAAAAAAAAGAGATACCAATAATGAAACATCTTTAAATTGCAAAAACAGTTCTAATACAGTTTTTCCCTATTAACTATTTGACATAAAACGGTAGGATGGAAGCATATAAAAGTTTTATTGTCAGATATTTGGTATACGTGATATACCAGAGCTCTGACTTCATGATTTGTTTCTTATGCAGCTCATCCCAAATTATCCTATAAAATATTTTTACTGTGCTACCTTGCCTTCTTCAACATAGCAATCTATTCATTTGCATCTTTCATGGTATGCAGCAAATTGTGTGTACAAAACAAATAAATGTATGCAAGTATGTTTAAGGAAAGAAAATAGTAGCTGCTCACCTCTTTAATCGATATCATATAACCTTTATTCCTGCCTTATTTTCATTACCCTAGGTGGTAGTTTTGGGTCTTTGTTTACTATTTATCTTGCAGCAGTGTGTTTATTACTGCAGTTTAAGCACATCTAATTTAAAGTGTCAGAGCTTTAGGAAAGGAAGAAACAATCCAATTTTAAAGCATCTTAATGTTTTCTACTGTCAGAATCTTATAGCAAAATTGTCTCAAAGACTGTAAGTGGCAATAAATAAATTAAAGTGACCAATTGAATATATATCATTCAAAACATTATTCTTTATGAAAGTGTCCCTTCTTCTTTATAAATAGTGAAAACTGCAGTGCCTTTCTTCTGAATGTACTAAGATGTTTAGCTTTATAATACTAGTGTAATTTTTGTTTCTGGTCACTAAATAGTAATGGAAAGTTCTGTTAGTTTTCTAAAAATAATTTTATCATTTTTTTGTGCTATGACAAATAAAGGAGGTGAGGAAGTGATGCAACAACACAGCACAGTAGTGGTAACAAGGGGAAGTATACATGAACAAATATATGTCATGCTGAGTATCAGAAGTCAAAAAGAATTCTGGAAATTTTAGATAAAAATGTTTCAGGTTGACCTGAAAGGTTTGACAAAGAAGATTATGCTTATTTGTATGGTATTTACTAAATGTGGTGGTGATTAGATGAGCAGCCAAAGAAAAAATAGTTATATGGCAGGGCTCATGAAGTACCTGAGTTTGTCCTACCAGGCAGGAAAGCAAGAGATAAGATGAAGGGTGAGATATACTACAGATGACTGCATGGAAACTCAAGGAATTGAATTGCAAAAATGTATGAATTGACAGCAACCACTGGCAAGCTTATTATCTAAAGGAAAACAAAACCAAACCAAACAGTAAATTTTCAATGTGTTAATATCATTTGCACTGTAAGGCTATTTGTGGAGGATATAAAGAAGTGCATTTAAAGTCTGGCACCTAAAATAGTAGAGATGAACATGTTATCACTTTTAAAAGAGGTGTGATTACATTACAGAAATCAACCTTACGTGGTAGACCCACTTATTGTGTCATCAAAATCATGTGATTCTTTAGGCCTATCATCAGATAAGATTAAACACTTTTACCTTACAAAATCATATTTAAAAAAAAATTAAAATACTAGAAATTTATTCAGTACATTTTTAAAGAGATTAAAATAAAAATCCAAATTGAAGAGCAGTAATCCATGCAGGTCTATTGTCTGGGAAACCAGTTTTGGAAATACTCCATGTCATTTACCTGACTTGAGCTATGCAGTGAATGCATCACCTACAACAATAAGTTGAAACAAAATATTAAACTTGCTCAACATACAATGTAAACTTGCTCATTCATTTTTATTGAAGGAAGATACTGGGAATTGTTATCCTATAACCCATCAAGGCAACTGAAGATGTATGTAGGGCTGAAGTGCATGCAATTCTAAGTACTTTATAAGAAACAAGATTTGGGGAGGGTTGAAGGGGTAGCCATTGATTTGGTGGGATATATTTTTCAACCACAAATGTTAGCCATATAAGCACTATTCAGCCAAGAAAGCATTTAGCCTTATGATGAATTAGAGCTACAAGTTCTGATTCCAGAAGAGTGGAGGAACTGGATGCAGTAGCACATAACAGTACCTACACTGTATGCTTGAAATGATTTGTGCACTTCCTTTTCAGAGGACCATTCTGTAAATGCCATCCTTTATCACTGCTGAGGTAATAAAAACAGCATCCCCAGAAGTGTTCATTTCCTATGGAATTCATTGCTGATCTCATCTATTTAAGTGAATGCAAATGAAAGCTCTCTCTTCTGTTTCTCTGAAGGATTGATGCATTTCTGACTCGTGAGCAATGCTCAGTGTCAGTCTCCAGAAACAAATGGAGGAAGATTGACACAGAATGGGTTCATGCCTCAAGTAGCCACAGGATTTAATCTCCTTGCATCTCTGGGTGTATATGTGTCAGTCATAAAGCAATCTTGGAATTACTTATCTCCTGACATAATTCAAATCTCTCAGAAATGTTATTCTCCTATTAAAAAGAAGGATTGGCTTTGCAAGGCCCCAGCGGGCTATAGAAAATATTGAAAAAATTGCTATCAATAAATAAATGAAATATAGAACCAGAGAGAGACTTCATTTTGTTCACATTTATGGAAACTTCCATATGTTCTGTTGTTTCACTGCGTTAGAGGCATGCTACTTCTATTGTAATGTAATTTAATGTGATGTATTGTGTATCTATACTTAAGACTAAAAATTGAATTTTTCTAGCAGCAAAGAACAGTAACAGCCCTGCAGGATGTACACCAGCTCACTAGTTTGACCACTACCTGCTGTTTTAAAGTTGCGCTGTCCTGGAGGCTATTAGTCAACACCAGGGTTTTTAGTGCTGCTTACATAAGAGAAGTTGCTTTAGATTAAAAAAAAAGAGTTTATTTGAGAGAGAAATTGCCTTTCCTAAAGAAAGAGAAGGAGGAGGTTTGCTTTGGAGGCTTGTTTTGCCATTGACCACTTTGAAATCTCTTTGTGGTAAGTTTGTTAGGTGCCTTTTGAAATTGCCAGCATGCCAATGCCTTTTTAAAAGATGCATACTGGGGACAGCATGAGAGGTCCTGTTGCTGAACAATTGTATGTCATGTCCTGACTTCATTACACTACAGGAAGGAGGTTGAAATATGCTTTTTAATGCTCTTATAACTCAATAATCCTCATAGTTCTGTAACTTTTTGTTGGTTTTTGCTTCCATTTTATTGAGAAAATGTTATTTAAAGACAACATGACTTATTTGGCTATGTTAGGCTGGAAGTTTCCTGCAAGAGTCAGAAAAAACTTGTGACATTCACTGATATTTCTGATAGAAATGTTTTCATACTAATTATTTTTTGACCATTTTTCATTGTATTAGTAATTTATATCCATGTGATTTTATTTTATCGGAATGCATTAATTAATTTGCAGCCACTCATTCTGGAATGTGGACTGCTGATTTTGAGCTGAAAGAGGTGCTACCACCTGCTGCTGTGAGTCCAAGTGACTTACTGTGTGACCTGCCAATATTGCTGCTTTTGAATTCAAGTCTACTCATATGTAGACTATGTGAGAGGTCCTTTTCAGTTCTTCTTGTGTAATCAAGTTACACAGTGTAAGTACCCTTTCTGCACACCCTACTTTATTCACTTCTTATTCAAACTTTTTATTTGTTGTTTTTGTTATTTTCAATTGAGTTTGCTGTAGTCAAGATTTTCTCCAGTGTGGAGTTCAGGTTGATGCTCTGAGGTCTCACATACCAGCTTTTTGCAGACTTCCTATCCTGGGGCTGAAAATGTATGAGTGAAACTTGCAATCCTTTCTATCAAAATTCCATTTAAACTTCTGGGCTTTGATGTTTTTGTTAGTTCTACGCTTTACATCTTCTTCAATTTAGTCGCTTTTATGTAAGAGAGGTCAAATGCCGCATGTGAGGGGATATTCACATTTTGAACTGAGTGCAGAAGAACCGTGCTGCTACATTCTTCCCTCCTGCCTAGAGCAGTCTTCCTTTCAGTTCACTGGGAAGATGTGCATTTTGTTATGCAATATGTGGCTGGTTAATGCATAAAGCTTGCTCCCAGTTAATTTTCAGCTGTTGGTTTGGAAACAACAGAACTGGAAAGCAAAGGCATATGTTAATCATGAACACATGCATTAGGATGCCCATAAGGTGACCCTGCCTTGGCAGTGGAATTGAACTAGATCCCCAAAGGTTTCTCCTGACCATAACAATTCTGTGATTGCTTGATATTTGTTTTTAAAAAACCAACTAAACAAAGACTTTTTCTTGCCATTGAAAAAAAAAAAAAAAAAAAATTAAAAATTCCCATCTTTGTTAATTTTGGAATTCAGAGTTACATTTGGACTGCCATAGTTTGTAACTGATTCTACTTAACTCCATTCTGTATTTTCTGTCTGTCCTAACCCATGAACATAGAAGATATCCACAGATGAATAACCATGGGTTTATTATTTGTACAATAAAAAAACTCACTGAAAAGGGATGCAGAAAAAAATAGTGACACAGTATAATAATGATTTCATTGCAACTGCAGATTGGTTACAGTTTTATATAGTTATTAAAGGTGGTAGCCCTTTATAGTTTACTTTGGAGGATGGCATGCTTTCAGAATTATGTAAATGTGTGTCCAGGCAGTATATATAGTTTTCTGAGCCTTTCAGTGTATAGTTCATTTGTGGCTTGGGTTTTAGGAAAATGTATCAAATTTCATAATCATCAGCAGATTTTATGTCCTATGTAGCCTGCATGTGTTGAATGTGTACAATGTGTGTGTATATATATATATATATGTGTGTGTGTATATATATGCATGTATATATATGTGTATATATATATATATGTACACATATGACTTTCTAGTATTTCTTTCTAGCTCCCAATAGAAAGTTAGCCCCAAGCCATTGTTTCATTTTCCCTGTTGCAGGTACTTGGAAGATTTAGGAGGGAACTTTCATTGCAAGTTATTAATATTTACTGGTTGTTTTATTCACAGTGAGTATATATCTTAACTGCACCCCACACATATTTTTCAGATTTGGAATAATTTGGGGATCTGCACCAGGGTTGATTAAATGTTTTCCAAAATGTTTAAACCTGTGGTTCAAGTATGACATTTCCTATTATTATTATTATTCAGTAAATATTCTGGTTCTAAAGGCTTTTTATATATTACAGGTTGTGATAATAGAAAGCCTAGTTGTTTCAATTTCTTTTCATGCTTCAGAAACTAATGGTGTTCAAACTCTAGATGAACAGAAACAACCTGAAGCCATTAGGTAGGAGTTGCATTGCTTTAGATTGGAAGCAATCATTTCCCCATCCTTTCATTTTATGCTGGTTTTCAATTGCTAACAGTTTTCAAGAGGAGAAGATGTGGAATCAAGCTGTAGAATATAATACCTTGGCTTTTTCTAGGGTTTCTTGCCACATAACTGAGCACCAAATGAACACAATCTCTGTATTTTCCAGGCTTAAGTAACGTGGAATTAATCTGGGAACAGCTATATTCACTCCAATATTTCTTTGAAATATGGTTTTAACAGAAAAGAGCAATTGTTCAAAATAAGTGTTTTCAGACAGAGAATTGTTTAGGAATATCTGGAATTGAAAGTGCTTAACACCTGAGACATAAAGCATCTCATGCTTCTGTCATACCAAAACAGCAGCAGAAAGTCATCATGTCACAGTGGCATCTCCTTTCCATGCTCTGGAAAGCCTTGGAACCTCTAAGAGATACATCTTATGGAGATAATTTTGCTAGATGTGCAGGAGGAAGAAACCTCAAAGCATACCCCAATTTACCCCTTTTATTTTTGATAGGGTGGTTATCTTGCAATGTGAGGTAATAGCTGACAGTAATATATTTTCCCTCCTAACTACAACCATAAAATTCAAAATACATTTTAATTTAATGAACTTTAAATAACTTTAAATAGAATTGAGCTAGCAAAAATGTGTGCTAATTTAGCTTGAAACATCCTTTTTTTTCCCCAAATAAGACTCAATTAATTGACAGCTTCTGGATGTAAAAAGTGTCTTTTTAGCCAATTTCAGGGTATTACAGGCTAATACTATTTTAGCATATTTTGCTACAAATTTCTAATGCATAAGAACTGAAACTTGGTAAATGCTGAGAAAAGATTAGTTCAGAAAATAGTGAAATTTACGAACTATAAATGAAATTGGTATGCCTCTGTTACAAGCAAACAAATATAAAATTTGTTGCTGCATGTCTGTTGCACTTTCCTATACTAGTGAACATCATCTAAATTGCTGGCCTCAGTTGCTTGTTTCATAATCCAACCACCCTCCATGCAAAGACACTCTTCAGTAGTCATACTACTTTGTCTTCCTTTTCAGCATGTGATGTATTACTGTTCACTTAGTTACTAGTTCATTGAACTTACTGATTTCAAACAAATATTGTCTCACCTTCATCTTGGCAGAATACCTATGTAATTTACACTACTTATCTACTTCTGCCTGTGTTGGAAGTGTTGGGTGACTTTTTTCTCAATTCATAGACAAGAGGAAATATGAAGAACATGCAGACTTTAGGAAGCCTTTGAAGGGCCTATTAAATCATCAGGATAACTGCAATTGCTATAGTAATATTATGTTCTGTTCCAAAGTACATACACTAGGTTTTATCTGGATGTTGTTTTTTTCAGATAAAGGTGTGCCATTCCTTGTGAAAACTTTGCTATTTCTCTTCAGGTTAGATAACAGGGACCTTCATGTCAAAATATTGAAGTGTCTTTTTGAAAACAGCTGAAAAGTCCTGCTTATTCTTTCTGAAAATATTCAGGGTTTTTTTTTATAAATATCTCACAGTCACTGAACACATCTGGCATTTTCTCCATTGGGTATTTCTCTGCAGAAAGAAAAAATGTCATATTTTTTAAATTCTGGGCCCATATTTGGGCTATTAAATTATTTCAGGAAAAGAAATATATCCTTAGATATTTATTTATATTTGAATTTATATTTATTTTTTTTGAAAGTCAGTGGAATTGAATAGGTTGCACACCTACTGCTGACACATGCTACATGGATAGTCCTCTCCCATTAAAAGGAAGTGTTTTGTTCGCTTGTCTCACTTTTGAGGTGGTTAAAGCACAACTATAACATTTTAATTAAAAAAAAACAACATGTGGGAACTTGACTTGCTATTAGCATATTTGGTAGGGTTTTTTCTGAGTAAAGAGAGTCTCAGGCAGTATTATCAAAATACGAATCTTAGAGCAAGCTACCAAAGCTCAGGATCTGGGGGAAAGACCAAACTAGGACTTGAATTTTAAAGTGATGTGGAAGATGGAAGATAATTGGAATTCATGCTCCTTCCTGTGATCCTATTCAGTCCCTCTGTTAAATCCAGGGGGGAAAATGAAAAAAAGAAAGAAAAAAAGAAATCCAGTGCTGTAACATTTCTTGAGAGGATCATGGTAGCTATCTGCTTACTTCATACACTTCTTGGGCATATAGTGATCACTCTTAAAATTTGCCCTCTGTTAATTAAAAATAAAAAAAGAAGTATTTTATGTTGATATTCATTAATGGAAAGCATCTTCTTTATCCAGTATTGAAGTATAACTTCCTAAGTAACTACTCTTCAGAGCTTTCTCTTTTCAATCAATAGAAGAAAGACAGCAATCAAAAAATATATTCTCAGACTTCAATCCCGAGGCCCATCAAGACAAAACATGAGCTAAAATGTTAGTTAACTAACATGTGCTCTTGCTCTTTTAAGTAGGTTAAGTAAATGCAAGAGTTAAATATAGATTAAAATTATTTATTGTAACTATACTGGAGACTCTTTGACCCACTTCTACAGAGTTTGCTCTTAAAAATTCCCGCACTGAGCTGTGGTCTCTGGAGCTCATGTTGCCACTGTTTTGTGGACCCTCATTCTCCAGGCTTGCTTTGGCAGATGGTTTCATTCTCTGCTGTCTCTCTTCCAACTTCAACCTGGTTAATCGATTCTTGCTGTTCTTATGCCCTCACTGTTCTGGTCCCTGCAGTTTGTAGATGTCTGCCAAGCATTTTATCAGTTTTACCATGTCACAATGAATGTGTTTATATAATGTAATTATGAAATTGCCCTTTTTTTTTTTGATTCAGTGTAAACTATCCCTCATTAGACAATCATTAGAAAGTACACATAATTTTTTAGTTTAAGTGCTAAATGTCTTTCTGTAACAGTGTTGGCTATTGTTTGTATGGCATAGTGTGGTTATTTAGTCTGTGATGTCTAATAGCAGGCTTTAACTCTGATTAGTATCAATTATTTCTTCATTATTAGTAAATGTCAGGAAATAGAAACATATTCCTTAGTGTTTCCAAGTAAAACACATTCTAATGCATGCAAAAATGCTATTATACAAAGCATTTACAATTTCCAAATATATTTTAAGCTAAACATCTTTTGATGATTTATCTGGTTATTTTCATGAGTTTCCATACCATGCAATATTCTGGTGTTACACATGGAGCTCTTCAGTTCAGAAGACATGTTATCATTCAGGCTGGCACACACTTGGGTGTCTTGCTGATTCCAAGCACTAGCACTCCTTGTTTACAGTGTTACCCCAATATGCAGTGGATGTCACTCAGCATCTTCACATGATGAGAGCATAGAGCAGCATCCTGTTTTTTCCAGAGCACTTAGGACTCTCTCAATGAATAAACAGCTTAAGGATGTCTGCAGCTACCAGCTGAGTATCCATGTTAGGTGAGAGTTTAAAGGCAACTGTGTCCTGTACTTGAGGTACTACAGTTATGACCACCAGGAATGCTGCTAATGGATAAACTTCAGCTTCAGAAACAGCAGATGAAGAAGCAGGCACTGGAAAGCTGCTAGCCTACTTTCCAGACTATTACAATTTGAATTGTCCTGTGTTTTGGATTTGTGCTGACTGAAGGGATATTCCAGACCTTATGGCATCAAGCTCAGCAAAACAAGGGGGGAGAATAAGGAGAGTGAGAATAAGAGGAGTGATGGCTACTTCCAAGTAACCATTCCAGTGAAGCAGGCTCTCATGTGAAAATTATTGGGAAAAGGCAGGATAGCTGATAGGTTCTGTGTAAGCCCTGCTCAGCAATAACAAAAACATCTCTCTATTATTAACCCTGTGTTTTGCACAAATCCAAAACACAGGACAACTCAAATTGGAATAGTCTGGAAAGTAGGCTGGCAATTTTCCAGCTGTATCTAGATACCTTGTATACATGGAGATTTTATTAAGACTAAACTCCATTAAGGATTTGTTTGGAGGCTCCTCTACTGTGCATTTCTTCCCTGCCCTGGTAATAAAAGACCCAGTTCTGCTGTAGCACATTAATCTAGTCCTTACATCATTCATGTACCAGCTGTTTGAATCTATGGTCGTGGCCTCCAGCAGGATGGAAGGAGAAAGCCTTTGCTCCTAGGTGATCTTTCATATACTTCCTGCCCTACTGTCTTTCCTGTTTTGTTTTTCAGCACAGGGTCTGAAAAACAGTCTCCTTTAGACCCTTTCAGGGTCTGAAATTACAGTCTCCTTTAGAGCCCCAGAGTGTTACTTGAATTTAATTTAAACTTGGAAATTAACTACCAGATTATTTGTTTTCCTAAGAGGTTATTTAAGGTACAAGAAAAGCTCTCTTTTCATTCATTGACAGAAGAATCCCTTCTGGAAGACTTCTGTCCTAATCTCTAATTCAAGAAGCACTTTAGCCATGGGTGATAGTTTCCTGTCTAAGTGTTCTAAAAAATAGTTGTAAAGCTACAAAGATTGTTCTGTTTGTGGCTACCATAGCTCCTTGTATGGCAGTTTAGCAGAAGAATATTTTATTCAGAGAAGCATTTTTCCTAGAGCTGCAAAACTGATACTGGGGTCTTTACACTCAGGGAAGTCTAAAGCAGAGAAAGGTTGCAGCGTACCCTGCCCTTTTTATTTCAGTGAAAACTGAACACAGAGGGCAGACCCAGCAAGGTTAAAAGAAAAGTTTAACCTGCAAGGTTAAAGGAAAGTATGTATAGAGTAAATAAAAATCAATAAAACACACACACACACACACACTATATGTGCTAAACCAACATTCCTGTATTCTTTTTGTCAGTTCAGAAAAAAGTGTGACCCTAAACCACTTCACTTTAAAGGTAACCCAATTCTTTTCATGTTTGAATTTCACATTTAACTAAGTAGGGTTTTGTTGTCTGTGGTGGATTTCTTTAAGAGAGAAGAGCTTGAAATTATGGAGTCTGTTATTCTCATGGAGTGGTTTTTCATTCAAATGAGCAGCATCAAAGTACTTCATATTCTAAATTATATTTTATTATTAACATGACTTGATTAATTTCAGCACCCAAAGTAAATAAATTGTGGTTTCCTGGGAAAAAATGAACAGGTCAAAAGGACTTTCTACTGTTGGGGAAAAAAAAAAGGTATCAGTGGATCTTGAGCAGCTTCCAGGGGAACCCATCTCCCATAATTGGCTTCACCTGCTGCTCCCTGTGTGATGACACCAAAGGCAGGTCCATTCCAGAACTGTAAAGCTTGTAGAAAGCAATACAATTTACAAGAATCACACCAGCTGATCCCTCAAATGAAGAAGTTTCTGTAACAATGTGTGTAATACGGTTGCAAGAGGTTCCCTGCCCTTGCCTTACTAGACCTCTTTTCAGCCTCTATCTCCACTAGCTGTGGCTTTTGCCTCCTGTATTCCACCAAGATCTTACATGTCCAAGTGCTGATAACAGTGATCCTTGTCAGGCTGTGTGCAGGACGTGTTTCAGGAGCATCCAGCCAGAACCCTGCTCCTGCTACAGACAAGGCAATGATGCCATAGCCACTTCTGGCTCGACCGTGGAAGCTTGGGAACAAACACACTAAATCAAATGGTGAATGCTCTGCACATTTGTTTTGAGTTTTTAATATGTAGCAATCTTCAGCTGAAACATCTGCTATAATGAACTTGACATTTGCACTAATGACAGCATCAGTTTACTTAATGTCCTGCATTAAATTTGCTTCCCATAGAGTTATCCTTTTTTAAAGAGGAGTGTGAATTTGCTACTTGTGTTTTCAGAAACAGTGGAAGAACCAGCCTTGTGACTGCGTGGCTGATAGCTGGTGTTGAGGCTGGACACTGGGAAATGGAAGGGGAAGCAACAGGGCTGGCTGCGAAGAAATATTCCAGATTTGGTGCTGACAGGATAAATTGTGAATCCAGGGAGCAGCAGTGTGTGGAAGCAATTAATGAAGACTGAATCCAGTCTCCAGTGCTTCAGATTGATTTTTTTTAATGAGGCTTGGAAGATGGGACAATTCATTTTAAAAAAAAAACTAGAATGACTGTGGCATAAGACTCCATATAATTTGGTTCTATTTCTAGTAAAAAAGGCAGCTATTTGTTTAGAAATTCCTGCTGTCTTTGTAGAGGCTGTTGGAAAACTTCCTTCAGACCAGCTAGCCAGAAAGACAAGAAACAGTATAGTGTTAGGAGAAAAAAAGAACTGATATAATCACGTGATTATATCTTTATCTGTTTCATGCATATTTATTCTTAATCAAGTTTTTTGTTTGTAGAAGAACCTGTGAGATTAAAAGTATCCATTGCAAGAGAAAGAAGAAAAAAATATATCTTGGTTACTGAGTTCTGCTCTCTGTCTGTAGGAAAATGTTTTGATTCAGCACTCTGTATTAAAACAGAACAGTGAGGATTTGTTTTCCAAATGAGAGCCTTTTTATTTACATTTTCATGATTTTTTAATGTGGTAGTGCAGTTAATAACAACATGATGCATCACAGCAAAGTGATGAGACAAAATGAACTACCCCTTTGATGTGACATCAGGTGTATGGCTTTGAATTCAGAGGAGATTTGTAAACTGGGGAAAACATTGGACTCATTTCTGTGCATAAACAAGCAAATATTGTGTCAAAAACTCATTTAATCTGAAATAACAAATTTAGCCTGGATTTTTTTAACCATAGCTGATTTTTGCTAATAAAAGCATGAAAATGTGAACTAAATATAGCCTCAATTTTCCAGATGACTGACTATGCCATAGGGCTGGAGCTTTTGACATTAGTGTGTCTCTTGGGTCAGTTTCTGGTTCTTTTTCAGTTACATCTTTTATGTACATATATTTTTGTAAAACTAAATGACACTAAATGACATTAAAACCCCAATGCATCTTAAAGACATCCACTCACTTTTTACAAAAGGACAGATATTTTCCCTTTTCAGATTACTCTAAACTTGAATAATAATCAGGACATTTTAGTGTGTACCAGCTTTCTGTTTTGATCTTCATTATCTTTCTTATACAGCAGCTTCTGCAGATTATCCTAGAAGGGTTAAGGTCACAAATAATAATGTTGTAGGTTTGTGAAATGTTTTCAAATATCTAAATTATGATGATGAATTTGTGTTTGTAAACCATGTTCAACCATGTAGATATTAACACCTCCTACTATTTTTATTAATCACATTGATGCTGGTCATATATGAATAATTCATCTCCTTCTTGCTGCATTATTCCTTCAAATCTGTGTGTTTTTATATAATTCAAATTTTATTCTGATTTGTGTCAAAAGAATGTAACTTTGTTGCAAAGTCAAGCACCTGGAAGTGGAAAACAGCATTTTTATGGCTCTTGGTACAATATTAATTCATCTCCTTTCTGCATTAAATTGGTGGGCTGAGTGATGTCCTGTGGAAAGAGCAGTATCTGATGGGGTAATTAAAATTATACCACAATGTGTAGACATGTGTGCAGCAAGGAGAGAATTAAATTTACATTGTCAACTCTGTAAGTCTGGCAGTTCCCAGCTCTCAAGTGCTTGCCTTTGCAATCCCAGTGTGCTTGTGAAATAAGCAATTGTGGACAATTCCTAATTTCCTTTAAGAAAGCTGTGAATGGCTGGACTACTGAAAACCTCTTGCCTGACAGTGTCACTCAGGATTTTGGAGACTTGAATTCTTAATCTAAGCAGCTGCTCCTCCCTGAGCTAGCAGACTCTCCATGTATTAGTTTGCTGCTAATGCTGAAGGGGGAGAGAGTCTATTGATACAGATTTCTTATTGACTAACCAGACTTGAGTCTAGTTTCCAGAGGTATGGATTTCTGTGTGTTGGAAGGCTGGAGTAAGTGCTGAGTTATCATCAGCTGGAAATGTGATCATCTAATGGCAGGCTTAATTAGGTTGTATCTCCACTTACATAATACGTGGCAGGAATATTTTTAATGCAGAAACCAATAAATGCAAAACACAGACAAATCAAATTCTGTCCCTCAGTATAAAGGGAGCTTGAAGATAGTTTTAGGCACAAAATGAAGAAACACATTGTACCCAGCTGAGAGAAAAAAAAGAGATATGTAAAGAGTGCATAGTGACACTGGGATTTGGATGCATAAGTCAGTTTTTTTCCCCAAATTCATTTGAGTTTCATGTTCCATCTGAAATTTGGCACCTAATCTGAAAAACACATTCCCTACTTGCATACTATGAATTTAACAATATTTTTTTATAAGCTTCATCATAACAAGAAAGGTCAATTGCTGGTTTATAAGTTTGGGAAAGTAATGAAGGACAACATTTCTGTCTGCATAATAAACAAATCAGTAGTTTTCTGTTGCTTGATCATTTGGTATTATTGTGGTTACTTTTTTCTGGAGTCTAAAATAATACATTAAGTTGGAGACACCAGAAATTGTGTCACTAAGGAAAAGTAGGAATTCTGTATCAAAATTAAGAGTCCATACATTTACATTCACATGAAAAATGGAGACATTTATTTCTTTCTTAAGGGAAAACAGAGGTGTTTGCTTCATGAACACTGGGGAAGCATGCTGGAGTTGTTGTACGATCCAGATATCTAAGAAGGCTGATCAGCAATGGTTAAAAAATATTCTTGAATAAATAGGTCTGGTGTAATTTTCCTTTACAAGTCCTCATATTGCCTTTACTTGGCCCCAAAATTTCTTCTGAATTGCCTTTTTAAATTATGTTCTTATTTTGTGGGGTTTTTTTAACCCATAAGTAACCCATAACCCAAAATAATGGGTTAATAGACATGCACTGAGGCTTGCTCTGTTTTTAGGAAGTTGCATGGATAGCTGTGTAGGTTAAGAAGTGAATAAAAGTACAAGTGATTCAGTAGTGCTGATAAAATCTTGACACAGACATGGGTCTTGGGGTAGAAGAGAAAATCTTTCTTTTATTGATATTTCATTCAGAGAATTGTTTCAATGCTGTATCATTAGGAGTATTTTCACCAGCATGAGACACTCCTGGGTATTTACTATAATGCTGCAAAGAATTATTTATCAATGCTGACAAAGACAAAATTGTTTCTTTCATTCACTTTAGGTCTGAACAACAGACTTTTGTAAGAAACTCAGAACATTCAGAAGTAAAGTGAGAAAATTCTCTTTTTACAGTACAAATTTCACAAAGCAGTTTCCATATGCATGCAAGCCTATCATTTAACACTCTTTCCTCCAGCTGGGATTCACTGTTTCTGATGTGGGCTTCTCCAAAGTTAGTTTTGTTTAAAATGTGCTACAATATTTTCTTGTTTCCTTTTTCTCTTGGTAATTTAAAGTGGGGTAGATTTTGCTGGTAATATTAAGTGTAAGAGGATTCAAAGCAGGGCCTGAATGTGAATCAAAATCTTCCTTTACACTTGTCTGAGCTGTGGAAAGGATCATGAACTGGTATGTTAAAACTTCAGGTATTGATTGTGAATTGCCCCAGCACAGCACAGAGGCAGCTGGCTGGGACCTGCACCAAGCACAGGCTCTGATTTGGGGGTTATGAGAGAACCTGGGCTTCCAGGGTGGACTGTGGGTGGATGTCACACCAGAAATGTCATTCGTGGCTGAAAAAACCTTTCCCTATGAACAAATCATCAAAACTAGTATGGTTCTACAGTTCATTCAACAAATTGACATCTTCTGATGAAATGCATATCTGAAAATGCCTGGGCAGCCCTGTGTAGACCCTGTTTTCTTGTTAGATCGG
>VZRH01007748.1:880994-898028 GCA_013397555.1 Urocynchramus pylzowi | reverse complement strand
TATATATATATATAAATAATAGACAATAGATCTTGCCTTTCATTCCATCTTTCAAAATATGGTAATTAATTTACAGCAGCATCAGAAGCCACTGTGAATTTAGATCCTGAAATGTAAAACTGAGATTAAAAATATGTGTACTATTACTGTGGGTTTTTGTTTTTATTTTCTTCCAGTGATTTTCATTATAAATTAATTAGTTTTTTCTGTTTAAGAACACATTTGCAATTTAATTTTTTTTCAGCTATCAAGCATTAAACACTTGATTAGCTTAAAACTAAGAGGATTCGGAAAAAATTCTTCATGCATGGTTTTCAGCTTCAAGTAAGATATAATAGAATAAAATAGATGTTAATTAAATACCTCTGGTGCTGTCTTAGTNGGGCTTCTCCAAAGTTAGTTTTGTTTAAAATGTGCTACAATATTTTCTTGTTTCCTTTTTCTCTTGGTAATTTAAAGTGGGGTAGATTTTGCTGGTAATATTAAGTGTAAGAGGATTCAAAGCAGGGCCTGAATGTGAATCAAAATCTTCCTTTACACTTGTCTGAGCTGTGGAAAGGATCATGAACTGGTATGTTAAAACTTCAGGTATTGATTGTGAATTGCCCCAGCACAGCACAGAGGCAGCTGGCTGGGACCTGCACCAAGCACAGGCTCTGATTTGGGGGTTATGAGAGAACCTGGGCTTCCAGGGTGGACTGTGGGTGGATGTCACACCAGAAATGTCATTCGTGGCTGAAAAAACCTTTCCCTATGAACAAATCATCAAAACTAGTATGGTTCTACAGTTCATTCAACAAATTGACATCTTCTGATGAAATGCATATCTGAAAATGCCTGGGCAGCCCTGTGTAGACCCTGTTTTCTTGTTTGTTATGTTCTAGTATTGCAATTTACATTATCCTACATGTATTCTTTAACCAGCCTAAGCATTTAATGAAACTGGATGATATTATTTACTTTAGGATTATATATATATATATATATATATANTAGACAATAGATCTTGCCTTTCATTCCATCTTTCAAAATATGGTAATTAATTTACAGCAGCATCAGAAGCCACTGTGAATTTAGATCCTGAAATGTAAAACTGAGATTAAAAATATGTGTACTATTACTGTGGGTTTTTGTTTTTATTTTCTTCCAGTGATTTTCATTATAAATTAATTAGTTTTTTCTGTTTAAGAACACATTTGCAATTTAATTTTTTTTCAGCTATCAAGCATTAAACACTTGATTAGCTTAAAACTAAGAGGATTCGGAAAAAATTCTTCATGCATGGTTTTCAGCTTCAAGTAAGATATAATAGAATAAAATAGATGTTAATTAAATACCTCTGGTGCTGTCTTAGTTTATGCAGGAAGAAAATTAGAAGGGCCAAAACCCAAGTAGGACTTAATCTGGCTTCAGCATGGAAGACAATGAAAATGTTTCTATAAATACATCAGCAACAAAAGGAGGCTGAGGGAGAATCTCCATAACAAAGGATGAGGAAAAGGCTGAAGTACTAAAGGCCTTTTACTCTGTCTTGGACAGTAAGATCACTTGTTCTCGGGGTACTAAGCCCCATGAGTGAGCTGTGGGATGGCAATAGGGCACAACATGCAGCCCCTGTAATGTGAGGGGAAATGGTCAGTGGCTGGCTGCACCCCTTAACCCCCACAAGTTTATGGAGCCAGATGGGATCCACACAAGTGTCTGGGAGACCCAACAGAAGCATTTATTGAGCCACTTTCAGTCATTTACCAGTGGTCCTGGCTAGCAGAGGAAGTCACAGTTCACTGGAAGCTAGAAAATGTGACATGAAGGAATGAAAAAATGTGCCTTGCAAAATGTTATACCCCTGAAATTATGGTACATAGGGATGTAAAACTTCAAATAGGAAAAAAAAAGTCAATTATATTAAAAATACAGTAATTATAACTCAGGCAAAGACTAAGAAGTTCAAATTCTCATAGTAGCACACAGCAGTTATACTTCTTCAAAGAATCCTAAAGGCTCCTGAGTTTCACTTCAGTAACCTGAGTTGAAAGTGAGGCATAGAAAAAGACACTTTGGGCTCCAGAGTCGGTTATGAGGCTCTGCTGAAGCTAGACCAGCATTGGTGGAAACTTTTCATAATTCTCCTAGAGTAAATCACTGCTATAGACCTACTCCCTAGAGGTACATGGATGGATGATGCAGGGCTGGTATGTTTTGCTGTCAGCTGTTATCTGAGCAGTGGACAGTCTTCCTATCAGTGTTGGATAGACTTTAATTAGCTTTCTGAATTTCCTTAGTTTGAACAAATTGTAAGGGAATGCTTGTTTCACTGCCTCTCAATATGGGATTGATAGAGCAGGGGCTCATCAGGCAATGAGCTTCCTGGGAAGAGCAGATAAATGAGGTATGAGGGGGCTCCAAGAAATGCTGCTTGTTTGGCTGAATCCACAGTCTTTTTTTACCTTGCTGTTTGAACTGTTATAAAAGCATCTGTTTGTTCAGCTGGTCTGTTGGAGGGAGATATTCCATGGGCATAAAGGAATCTGCCTGTGGCTGTGGTGCTCAAGGGAGCCTGGGTATTGTGATCATCTCTGAGGCACCCATGGATCTGTGCACTGTCAGCTCCTTTGCCATTCAGTTTCTCTAGTGCTGCTTCCCTCAGATACTGAGCAGGGAGATATCTGAGATGTGACTATACCTGGCCACTACAAAGGAAAATAAAAGCCTTTTGTATTCACTTCCCTTCTTTTCATTGGGACAGCTAAATATCCCATAGCATCCTGCTTTTATAAGTAACACATATGATTCTGGTTTTCCATTGATATTGTGGTTTAGAATTTTATTTTTTAACTTTCCATTCATGCTGCACATTGATAGAGCATACACAGCCCACAACAAGTCCTTGCTGAATTTTGTTGGAGAATGTATTTAACTGAATTATATCCTGGAGAAAAACAGAAGGGCAAAGCTGCAAATTAGCCACTTTGCTGGCTTTCCCATTACACCTTGAGGATGAGTTCCTGATGCACAATGGTACCTTTACAGTCAAATCACAGGAGCAAGGTGCCTCTGGCATTTGTCAATGACAAACATATAGCCATGGAAATTTGGCTGTGTCAGCAGCATGAAACATTGGCCAGAAGCCTACTAGTGTGACCCTTTGACTGGTTAAGATAAATACTGGCATTGAAAGGATTTACTGATCAATCAGTTTAATTGGTTTGCACAAAGGAGGCAGAAGTGAGCAGTTGCTTGCTTGCTTGCTTATTTACCACTGTAGTGTTGTAATTCACTGTAGGTTTCTGAAAAACCTAAGCTCATTGGCTTGCTTAGAATTTATTTTCTTTGTGAGTATGCCAATATTTTTACAAGAAAAAACTCAATTATACTGCATTGACTTTAAATTCCAAATAACCATATCATACACCAACTCCCAAAAATACTTTTAACTGTAAACTTTGAAGTGTTTTTAGCCTTTAATTTGGATCTTTTCTTATTTACCTTGAAGAAAAGTCGATTAAAGTAGATGTCTCTGAAAGGGAAGGGTGTCTGGATTTTTTTAATTTTCCAATTCAAAGAAAATTTTTAAGATAAATTTTATATTAGTTCTATAGTTTTTCCTTTCTTTCTTTTTTTACTCCTAGATCTGCCTGGACATTTTTTTCTTCATATTTTTGCATTTTTTTCTTATACAAGAGATCAAAATTTCAAGGCAAAAATTAGTTTTCATTACTAAACACAAGTGAAACCAAAGGTGATATCTTAATGCCAGTGTGCATCTGCAGAACACAGGCATACTGTAACATGTTCCTGCACAATTTTTTTCAAGCTGTGTTATATAAGAAGGACATTTAGAAAGTAATTATTAAGCATGACATTTCAATTTTTTTAGAAATGCAGATAGATATGGAGCACCTATTGATTGACATCTGCATGTAATCCTGCTTATCGGATTTAAGTAAATCACTCTTTGAAGTGTTGCTAGACTGAACTGAGATGCTGTCATGAAATTTCACATTAGATTGTAATGGATTTTGGAGTTGGTCGTCTATTGAATGAAATATATAAACTTAAACTCTTTAAAATGTAAATAGAAAAGGTAAAAAGTGTACTTTTTCTCTGAAATTCATTTTGTGGTTAAGTCATTCTGTGCGTGTTCTGAGAGTCACTTCTTTATTTTAGGTCATTATAGGGAGCAAATGCTAACAAAATTGGAGTTTAATCAGTGTACTGGGCTAGGTTTATAGATTTTGGCTAGTCTTTCTATCTTTACTCAATGTGTTAACATCTTGTTTTTCACTTTTCATAGTGTTTTCTAGCACTGTATGTTATTTTTTACTTTACTTTGTATTGATTAGTAGATTAATAACTTGGCATCAGGCTTTCTTTGCACTATCTTTTCAGTACATTTCAGAATCATGTCTGGTTTTTTCTGGTTTTGCATAATTTTTTGCCTGCATAATGTTTGCTAATCACATACAGTTGCAGAGAGGGATTTCAGATGATAAGGCATTAAATCATAACAACAAATGTGTTTTGTGTATCGGTTGATTTAATATCTGAAATAATAATTTCAACTAGCATAGTTGGGTTGTGCATTTACTTTGCTCATCTTTCATTCATTTCATTTTTAGCTGGAGAGTTTTTTACCACCTAGCTGGTAATTCACACAAAATTAGACTACACCTACTGTACTGAAAATATACCCAAAAAATATCTCCAAACTTTATAGATTTATTGATCCCTTTATGAAATGTTTAATTGACCTGGCATTTCAAATTAGAGGAGTCAGCTTCTTATTCTGGCAGACTATTTGGAAATGGAGTCTTCAGCTAGCAGCTTTATTTTGGTAGTTTTTCTAAAACTCCACTGTAAAGAAATTAGGCATATGTTTGCACATTATTTGGGGTGCTGTGCAAGCAGTATCTAGGGCAAGCAGCCCCTGTGTCTGGCTAGCCCAGGTGGTGGTTGCAGTGTCAGCTCTGCATGGGCAGGGTGTGGACTGAAGGAGCTTCTCTGAGCAAACAGGCTGTACAGAATCATATGCATCCTACATTTCCATTGTGACTGTTACCTGAGGTAGGTGCAATTAAATTATGTTTTAGGCCTATGAAAATTATGTTTGAGTATCTATGCCTAGATCTGTTAGGCTTTTCTGGATGTAAATTTGAAATTCTCAGAGGCACTGATATGGGTAAGGGCTAAATACTATAAAATGTCTGGAGAAATAGAACCAAGAAATAAGCTATTTAAAAAAAGAAAGTCAGTGTACCGATGGTCTCTTTGGTTGAAGTCTTTAAGAAGGGTGTAAGTGTGCAAAGCAAGGCTCTAGGAATGCACTAGAAAGCCTAGTGGGTGTTAAAAGAGTGCCTGTAATTGAAGAGAAGGTAATGAGCTGGTTTGTATAGTGACAGTAGCAAAGCAAAATAAAAGATGGCTTTTGCCCTTTGTATTACTCAAAGAAATGGTAGTTGAAACACATTAAGTGCTAGAAGGAAAATGGTAATGAAAATGAGAAGCAAGGAACAAATCACAGTACATTCAAGTATCAACAGTTTACAGGATAAAGATAGGAAGAGTAAAAGATGAAGGATGAAAGAATTCTCCTGACAATTGCTCCAGGTGAATTGAAAACACTTTTTCAAAGAGAAAATATAATACAAGAGGAAAAGAAGTCTAGTAGTAAACAAGTTTAGGAATGGAACTCTCTGGTTTCTACCTGAGAGCCTCATCTTCCAGGCAGTGGGGAGAGAGACTGTTTTAAATATTTCTTTGGCAAACAATTCAGTCTTGCTGCCTTTTTCACCAGAAACAGCTTCTTTGTATTTTTATTCCATCTGTGTCCTTAATTTAGCAAAGGGAATAATTTCTTTTTTCTATTTAGTTATCTCGTTACAGATAATTCAGAAATATTATGACACTCCTCAACTTGCCCTGCCTACAAGATGAAGGTCAAACCAATTCATCCTATTTTCCATCTCAGTGCATCTCAACTTGCACCAGAGGTCTGGGAGGATGGAGGCCAGAGTCCCTGGTACTCTCTGAAGGCAAATCCTCCTGAGCTTCACCTGTGCTGGGAATCCAGATCCTAGCCACAGCCACTCTGTGCCTGCCACCCACAGCTGTATCTGACACCTACACTCTGCTCAAACAGCCTTATTGGTTATTTGAAGACACCCTAAATCTTCATCAGTTTACAAATTTCAGGATTATTAATCTCAGGAGATTTTACCTCATTCACAGGATGAGATTTATACCTCCGATAGGAACAGCTCGCCCTTTGTTAGGTGAGGTTTGTTTAATCCACTCCAGAAGTATGTCCATCCCTCTTGGCCTGTGTTTTTTCCCAGGCAGGTAACACGTGGTAGCTGCTGTGCCAGGGATCCGTGTTGGGGTGACATGAGACAGCTGTCCCGTGCCGTGCCGAGCTCCGCGCGCGGGGAGCCCGAGGTGACACACCGGGCAGGGCACGGCTTGGAGCGCGCCTGCGACCTTGAGTCGGGGTGGGGAGACGCGTGGGCAGGCACAGGGGTGGCTGCAGCCCCTCGGGCGTGGGTGAGAGGCAGCTCCCTTTTCAGGGGGCTGGCCCCACTGCTCACAGCCCCATCCCAGCAGCCAGGTCCTGCCACGCTGTTCCACAGCAGGGCCAGCCCTGTGCACGGAACTGGATGTTCGCCACTCCTTCTGGCCTTCCAGAGTCCTTCTTACTGTCTGGTGATTCTTCATCTGCAAGAAGCTGTGACTGCAGTCTCAAAGGGAAAGCTTTCTTAGCAGAAGGGGATATCAAATTTTCACTGTACCGGCAATAATGATTGAAGAGGGCACGATGTTTCTGCACAGCTTCCCCATGTGTGCCGCCTGGGCTGTCTCCACGTCTGCAAGCTCCCACTGTCATAGATGAGCTGCAAAATTCTCTGATCCTTGCTGCAAATTGGCCCTGAAGTGCCACAACATCCCGGGAGCTTTGTTTATATCTCATCGGTCAAAAATAAATAGGCCTGATACATCTAGTTATTTTGAACGGTGATGAAATGCAGTAAATAAATGTCACCCTTGATGCTAGTAGGAGTAATGCAAGAATATTTTACAGGCATCTGCTGGATATTCTAAAATGCTACCTAAATTTAAGACTGCTGAAAATGCAAAATATCACATAGGGATTTTTATGCTAAATATGTGAGTGAAACAATTCCTAGAAGGCAAATGGGAGCGTTATGATATTGTTAAGAGTGCCATCATGGCTTGACTAACGACGTTCAGAACATTCTTAGTTCAGAATTGTTTGTGTGAGGTTTGACTTCAGTCCATGTTCTGCAACAGGCTGGTGTGTGTTCTGTAGTCTTCCGTAGCTGTTGTCTACATTAACAAATAATTGACTGGGATAGGAAGGGGTCAGTAGATCAAGAATTTTTCATTGAAACATCAACATCTTTAGTATATGTAGTTCAGGGATACTTTTCAAAACTAACTTCAGTACTCTGAGCCAGAATGCTCAGAGTAATGTAAATACAGCTTATGTAGTCTGTATATCTAAATGTTTGAAAACTGAAATGAATCATCTTCTATTACATTATAAGCTCTGTGTTTAATGGTTGCACTGCATTAGTGGTAGAAACTGTGAGACTGCTTTCAAATAACATATTATCCAAACCCAAGACTAATTTTATTTTTCTGGATGTAACTGATTCATGTTTTAATGCTGTGGCTTTTTTTTGTTGTTGTTGCTGTTCTTTACTCACTATCCAGAGGGAATTGAATATGATTGGCTGGGCTACTTGGTTTAATTAAAAGTCTTCAGAAAAAAAAAAAAACTTACCTGGTAACACATTATTCATGCTCCACCCCCCCCCCAAGTTATTTTGATTTTAGAGCAATATGGATAGCAGGTCTGTATGTGGACTCTGTGGCTATCTAAAGTGAATTTGATATTCCAGGCTGTGGTGATGAAACAGCAAAAAGCAGTATATCAGCAGTAAGAGGAGAAATTGGGCTTTTGAATTACAGGAACAGAAGCTGACATTAGGAAGCAGATAGTATATGTTTAATATCCTTAAATAGAAAGGGGTTTTTTCTTAATTCTGTAGAACAGCTCAAAATTTTCCACACCTGTTGAGAACTCAGGAAGTATAATAATACATAAATGGCTGATAGCTTGGTGTTTTCAGTGTAAAAAATGTTATAGTTCTATGAAAAGACAGAAAAACTGTCTGGCAGATCTACTCTCCACTCTCCACCTGTGCTTGATAAATAGAGGATAACAACAGTTATTGCTTTTAAACGTGTCTTTTGAATCTCTGTCAAAAATCTGTCATTTTCTCTAGACTTCTTTTTGTTGCCAGACTGAACAGAATGTTTGGAGGATGGGGGAACAAAGGAAATATTTGAAAGAATCAGCCTATTCATATTGTTAAAATGAGCAAATTCATGAGGGGAAAAAATATATTAGGAAGCTGGAAGATGCATTCTGCCCTGTCCTAGTTGATGGACTGAGAGTGTTGTTTTGCATACTGTAAATTGGCAGTCAGCTATCATTATTCCTTTGAAAGTAAATCAGAGCTTCAGCTTATGCTGGGAGACATTTAAGCCTTTTTCTTCACTTTCTTTTTTCCCCACAAACATCAGTCACACAGCCATCTACTATTATGAATTCGAGAACACTTCAGAGAGGGGCTGATTTCCTTCCATGTTAGGGTAATCCTGTAAAGGTCACTGTCTAACCAGTGTGAGCTTCCAAGATAAGGTACTAAGAGTGGGTATCTTTTTATTCTGTGATTGGATATTTGAGAGCTTTCTTTGAAGTTTGCAATTCCTTTGCCAGCTGGTCCCCAGCTTGCCAGAGCTGACCTAATAGCACATAGCTGGTAACTTGGAAGCTTATGTTAATTACAGAAGTACTGGAATGAGCTTCCTAAGCTAGTTGTTCTCTTGGTCAGACATTTGCCTAAAATCTGAGAGGAGAGTTGGTTGCTTTGAATATTTCAGACGTGGCTGTTTATCTGACAAGTGAATGGCTGCTCTTTGTGGTTTCTAAGAGACCAGTGGAGTTACCAGGCTTTGCTGGGATTTATGTTCTACTACAGCACTTAAGATTGTAAGCCAATAAAGGTGTGGATTTGGCTTTGTTACATGACTTCCTGAAATGAATAGGGATAAAGAGCATGAATTATGTTGGTTTCTCATTTCTTAATTGAAAAGCAAGCTCATCCTTCAGTTTCCTGTTGGTACCTTTTACAGAAATTGCTCCAGAGACTGTTGGCTGCTGGAAAGCAGTTTGTTCTCCTTACCTGGTGTCTGCAGACAGCTGCAGTGTGCTCTGGCAGGGCTTACTTGAGTCCTTTGTGTTGATCTGCAATTTATTTGAACAGCTGGCGTTTTTCTTGCTTTGTGTTTAATACGTCTACCCTGGAGACTTAGAAGGAAAGGATTCTTTGATTTTAAGTGTATTTCTCTGTGTCTCAGTTCCTATTTTAATTTACAGGCAATTGACACTGTATCTATTGATCTTTGAGGCTTCTTTTCTCTTAACTTTTTAGCACATTGGCCAAGTATTCTGCATGTGGTCCCCATCTATTCATTAGCTGTTACTTAGCAGTGGAAGAAAGAAAAACTTTGCTTATCAAATTGATTTTGACATCAATTCCCTGCTCAAAAAACCAGTCTGGAATCTCTTTAAAGAGCTGTGGACAGTAAATCACCTGCCAAATTAACAGGAAAAACTGCTGTAGACAACTCCACAACTCTGCATGAATTTTGAAGGTGAACGAGGTGGTCTTTGTTTACAAACTTCTGTTGCATCCTATAATCACAAAATACACATTAAATTCAATATTGTTTTCAGGTGATGTATGCAAAAATCATTTCCTTTCTTTCAAAGTACCTGGCACTGTAAATATTCATGCTAATTGGACTTTCAGGTGCAAGATAAGACTCTTCATTGCCTCTACTACTGACTCTGCTGAAATATTGTAAGAAGTTAATTTGGTTGTAAATGAAAATTTCCATCCAGCATGTTTAGTTGATCTGAGTAAACATGTTTTTTTTCTGCCTTATTTTTTTATTCTTTCTTAGTCAGTGGTCCAGAAAAAAAGCAAAATGGAAAAGAAGTGGAAATGCTTTGAGCTCCCATTAATGTTTCAGTGTCTTTCCCAATTACAGAAAGGCCCCATTTGTCTTGAATCATGGTACCTTCAATAGTTTCTCATCAATAAACTGTTTGTGTGAGGTTTGATTTCAGTCCATGTTCTGCAACATGCTGGTGTGTTTTCTGTAGTCTTCCATAGCTGTTCTCTAAATAGTATAAATAGTATTTAAATTTTAAATCTAAATTGTATAAATAGTTTTCATAGGTACTGAATTCAAATTTATTCGGTGGTGATATCACAATCTGCTTGTAAAAATACTACAGAAGTGAACAAAATTTTAATGTAGTTTAACAGTGCTGGTACAATAATTCAAATGCTATAAAATATTTTTGAACATATTTAAAAGAGATTGCATGTAAGAATTGAATGGCATTGACTAGTACTGATATTATCATTGAACACAGTCCCATAAAGTTACATATTCCTTTTTAAGACATAAAATATATTTTAAGAAATAATAAATTATCTATCAAACTAAATTTTAAGAAAAAATGTAATTTTTAAGAGTATTTTCTGAAAAATTTCTTGGCATATTTTGATTCGTTTTCCAAGTCTTGAGTGTTTTCATAGAATTCTGTAATATAAGCTTTGGATGTGATTTCTTAAATTGATTCAGTAATACCTTTTCTATATAGAAATGATACTTGAACCCTATTTTTTTATATTAGTTTTAATTTAAATTTCTTTTTATGTGCTTATGTTCTGTTTGCCTTGAAAGTGTGAGTTTGATATTTAACCGTCACATAGACATGACAGCAGAAGAAAATAGTAAATTTTCATATAGTAGTCTTAATCTGTATACATTTGGTCCAAAATTTGATAGAATACTTTTGACTGATTCCTCTACAAATACTCAGTCAATGTATGCCATCAATTCATCACAGCTGTCTAAAAAGGTGGAATTAAAGAAAAAATGCTTTTTAGTGTCTTTAAACAACTTAAGTATACTTCTAAAACCTTAGAGATAGTAAGTACAAAGCCAATGTGAAAATTGGCTAGTGAAATTTCACAAAATGCAGCCCTTTCCAAGCTGACTGATGTTTACAAGCCATGGTTCCACCACTCTTTGAAAGGCATTTCTGCACAGCTAATACAATGGATGGTCTTGCTTTGCAGCCAGCTTCAAAGGTACTGAGTGGGATGTCAAAGTTTCTTATGAAAATATTTCAATTGTGATGAAAGGCTCTTTTAATATGTTGGAGTTCCTTTCCCCTTCTAATTTTCACTAGAGCTTAAAGCTTTCACAGTTTTTCATTCTATAAGTCAGCATTTATCTACTTTGCCGTGAAGACCAACTTCCATTCATGACGAGAAGTGTTTTAAAGTATCAGTGGAATCACTTAGGAGTGGAAAGCAGAAGGATGAAAGTACTGTTAATGATTAGAATCAGAATATCTGTCCTACCAGGCTTATTTGATGCTTTGAGAGTTAGCTTTGATGATATTCATAAGCAAAGGTTGAAAAAAAAAGTTGGAAAAGCAAAAAAAAATTTAATTTTTCATGGTTTGATTTTTTTCCTGCAGTGTGTTTTACTGTAGTGCCTCCTGAGATTCCTTGTAATTTTCATGGCATCGCTCCTTTCTCACTGATCTAAATGGATGTTGACGTTTGAAGTTTGTTGATTTACAAAATGTCAGATAATTACAGAGGGAAAATGAATTATATCCTACTTTCTCCAAATGAAAGTTAGTATCATGTACTGACCTGGGATTATGAAAAAGGTAGTTATAACTGCCATGTTAAAAACCACTTTTTTATAATGATCTTTTGAGTCTTCCTGTAGTCTTATAGGGGAACCTACAGCTTTATATAATGCTTTTTTTATAATCCTTTTGCTTTTGATAAATAAGTACAACTGCTGATAATTTTTTTAGGGGGGGAATTTTCTCTTAACACTGCAAAATGTCTCATTTTGTAAAAGGCTGTGGTAGTCATTCTAACAGAAATTGTCAAAAATGGGGCAAATTAATGCAAAATACAAAAGTGAAAGAATGCTTTTATCTTCCTCTTTTGGTTCACAACATGCTAAAAACTATTATTATTATGAGTGAACTCCCTTCCAATCATTTTTTATTAATAATTTTGTTCTGGCCACTTGAGCCCGTTGCTAAATGTAAGTCTGTGGATTCAATAACTAATTCAATAATTCTTGTTCCTTTTATTTTCCATTGTGTTTTGCTTGGCAGACCACTCTGTGTATTTGACATTCTGTAGGATTGTTTTCAGCCTCATTCACTAACAGCATTGATTTCATTCTTCATTTTAAAAAGATATATGCACCTCTGTCCACACAGTCTGTGACAGCACAGCTGTGGATCTGCCATACTGATCACCCATCATGGCAGGGTGCAGTTGGCTTTAAGGATTCATTTCAAAATTTCCTACTGTTCCAAAGATAGCTTTCCAAACTGTGGGGAGGAATGTAAGCATGAGCTGTGAGCTTCTGATCATTCAAGCAGCTTGAAATATTATTTCTGAGATGGTGGGATGGGAAATTCCTCATTTATATGTAGTCATAGGAAGTTTGAATCCAAACTGTTAGCTTTGAAATGTCAACATCATTCTTTTTGAAATGGGAGAAGTAGCATATGCACAAGAATAGGAATGTTATCTAGCAGACCTGGAAACTTGTTCTTCCATTTGCCTTTTGCAGACTTGTCTCTGGGCCTTGTGATTTCACAAGAGTCTTATTTATTCCAGGCTCTTTGCTCATTTTTTTTCCTTTGAAAAAAATGAAAAAAGGAGCCTAGTAAGAAGTAGCCCAAATTTCAGCTGAGAGGTCCAATCTTGCTGAGCTATGAAGAATAATATTTTAAATTAAAATGACTTGGTTAGGCAAAATTATGATTAGACTTTCCAGAAGAACACAGTAGAAAAGCTGGTTCCCATTCAGAGCTGGCTTTCCAGACTTCATATTGGAAAGAAAAAGACCCATTTTGTCTTTAAAGCCTTGGATTTCCATGTGTCTAAGCTATTTATCACAACTTGTTAGATAGCCATAGCTACAACTGCACCCATCCTAGCTGCCAAAATCTCCAGCTTCTAACCTGACAACTTCTATAGTTATTCATAGGTTTGGTTTTTTCTGCCTGTGACCTTTTGAAAATTTGTGGCAGCATGAAATTCAATTACTTACCTATCTAAATTAATAACAGAAGGGATTCTGAAGTGCTTGAATTTTTCATTTTCAGATAAATTTCATAATATGTTTTTTCTTAGTATATTTGAAGTTGGGATGACTGAAAGCATCTTTCATTCTGTGTGCAACAGTCTTAGTGTTTTCTAATTTTACACACACAAAAGGACTGTATATCACCCATATCACTCCTGAGATGTTGATGAGTGGCAGGTAGCATAATGTCAGCTGTTATATGCTGACAGCAAACAGCAAAGTTAGTCAAAGATACTTTAAGACTAAAAGTTTTCTTTTTTGTTGGTTTTGTTTTGTTTTCTATTTCATTAACTGTGCATCAGAAAAGACATGTCATTTTTGATTATTTCTTTCTTTGGCTGCCTTCAGAGCATCATTTTCAAAGAAACCCTACCCTTTTTCAGAGAGTGAACCCTTTAGTTAAAGAGAAGGCTTGAATCCTTTCATACATTAATTCATTTCTCCAGCCTCTCCTGCTGGGAAGCATATGGTGACATAGCAATGTAGTGACTTTCCACCAACTAGATTTATATGCAGTACTGCAGGATCAAGCAAAACCAGCCTGTTGTCATTCATCTCATTCTGGGAAATTAGATGTTCAGGTACTTCACTACTCAATGTTTTTGCAGAATATGAGGTGGCATTACTGGACAGTCAGGTGATAGAATTGGGAACAGAGCACTTCCGAAAAGCTTTGCTATTGCTCACTGCATGATTCTGTTCTTTCAGTAATTTTATTTTAGGGGCTTCTTCTTCATAACTTGAGAAAATACCTCAGTGATAAAAATGTTGACTTGAAACCTCTTTTCCAGTTGTATACAAGACTAAACTGTGAAAACAACACTTTTTTCCCCCCTTTTTCTTTTACATTTCAAAACACCTTAAGAAACAGTAGATATTTTAATATTGATAGCCCAGTCTGCACAAAAATAAAGGAACATACATGAAAATGAAGGGTAAACTGTAAGAAAAACTTTTCAATACACTTTTAGGTTTTCAGTGAACACAGAGAACTAAGGAAAGTTATTCGTTTTGTCATCAAATTAAGGGAGGATAGAGGCTAATCTGATATACAGTTGTTTATAAGTAATTCATAAGACTTTGATTTAAAGTTCCAGTTGATAAATATCTTTAACAGTTACTGTGATGGTGATTCCTTCAGCATTTAAAACAGATTAGTTCTTCAGTATATGTAGAGATCATTGTTGGGTTTTTTTCTACATTTGTATTCTTTTCTGTTCAGCCTTTTACTTACTAATCCATTGTATTTTTCATCACTTTGAAAAAAATTCGTGAAGCTCTGTGAGGTGAACACTCATGCATTATATGAACAGAAAATATTTCAATGTTTTACCACTTCATAGAAAATCTAAATAATGAAAATCTGGGGGAGTAGAAAAGATGCACTATAATACAAACTAAATATTAAATAGAAAAGAAACTGTAAAATTATTCAAAATGATAGTAGCAAAGGATTTTTTATAGTATTTTATTCTTCATACAGAAAATGTGATCTAGAAATGTTGGTATTTGGCTTTATGCTGAAAGCACAATCCAACCAGAAAACTAACCAAAAATGTTTTCATACTAATAAAAGATTAATTTTGTTCCAGTTAAACTAATAATTTCTTCTGTATTTCTGAGATTTGTTGCTTGTGCTTATCTTTCCTTCATCTTATGGAGCTGTAAACCTAGTTTTATTCTTTGCTCGTTTGATAGTGCTTGTGTACTTACTGTTAGTATAGATGATAACCTTGAGAACATGGCTCCCAAATACACTAGAGTGATTGAAGATCCATCTTGTAGCCAGATAAAGTACAAAAGCAAAACTCTTTCTATAATTGAGCATGAAAATCCTATTGAGTTTTAAAACTTCCTTGAATAGCAAGTTTCTCATCTTCATTTGTAAAGAGTAAATTCAATGTTGAATAGAGGATTAAGACTACTTTCAGAGTGTGTAACCAAATAACTGTTAATCCTTGATGTTTTCTTAGTTCTATAATAGGCAGTTTATAATCAGAGCATTTTGATGTCAGCTCAGTGTCTTCTAAATTAGATTTAGTGTCACTTGATAAAATGTAACTTTTTTAATAAGCAAAAAAAGGAATAGAATCTAATACAAGCAGCAATCTTTTAGGGAAATGACATCAAAGACAAGGGTACCCTGCTTCCATGAAATCAAGGATGAAAGTTCAACACAAAAATCTGATTTGCTGTAGTAGGATTCCAAAACATTCATTCTAACCCAAGAGAAAAGGAGTGAAACATAAAATGATGTTTGATAGCTTTCACTATCACTTTCACTATTCCTAGCAACTCTGATAATTATAATATATGGTTATAATTTTACTTCATGAATTCTGAAGAAGGCGTTATATTGATCACAATAATTGGCTTTCCATTTTTTATCAGCTAGTATTGAAAAATAGGAGGAAAGGAGAGACATCCTGAGAAATAAAACAAATATAATTAGTACAAATTAATCTTTGTTTTCTGTGCTGTATTTTTAGCAATCTACTTTCATTCTTGCTTACATAGTTGTTGGCCTGACAGTGTTGAAATGTGTGTCTCATGGTTGATGCCACAGCATCCAGATTTTATAATTAGATTCAGTTTTCTTAGTTTTGTTTTCCTTTCAGTAACTTGTTAAGCAGTTACATTTTGGTTCCATAACAGTTTTTGAGCCGTTTTATGCTCTGCTGTAGGAATCATAAAAGTAAGAGGAAGCTGTCTTGCATTGAGATTGTAGGGATTATTAAATGGCTCAGCTGGAGAGACAGGCTTTCTCATTTAGAAACCCTTTCTATGGTAGGATTTGCACTTAACTGTTGTATTGTTTTTCATGCTAATTCTGTGATATTTACAATACTCCTAATCTAATGAAGTCAAATTTCTCGTCCAATTTTCACTGACCTATTTCTCACTCTTTTTGTGCACAAAAGTACCCTCTATGCTTGCCAAAGCTCTCATGTTTTGTATTGATTGAGATTGCTAACACACCTGTGAAACCTGGTGCACTAGGTCAAGCATTCTGTTGGACAGTTCTTTTTTTCCCCTGCTGCTTTTCCAGCCTGGCATTTTCCATACATGCTGAAAGATTAAGTTACGTCCAACTAATAGAGTAAGGGTTTTAAAAAGCAAGTAATATGAAAATAGGTTTTTATTTCTCTTCTTTCCTCCACCACAAAATGCTGGGATGTATGTACACAACTGAGGGAAAATTTTCCAAAGTATTCAACCTTTCTTGTTGTCTGCTTTCACTAACTTTCAAAGTAAAAACTGGTGAGAACAATATTCAAGTAAATGCTGACTTTCTAAGGATTCCATGGGTAAGCGAAATATATTTATTTAGTAAGAGGAAAAGGAGATGCTAAATTGCAGAGTTTAAGTACCTAACAACTTAGAGTTATTTTTTAGCTACTGTATTTAATTAAGAAATAATAAAGTCAGAAAAATGTGATGACAGCCTATGGTTAAAGTATCTACTTCCAAATTAGCATAACTCCTCATGAAAGGCAGATTGAAAATAGCTTCTCTTTTTTATTGAACCCATGCATGCTTGGAGAAGAAATCTTCTAGTTTTTATACTAAGAAAAAAATCTGCATTAGTACTGCACCTAATCATTTAGTTTGATATTACGACGATAAGTCAGGCTCCTAAATGACATAGTTCCTGGAAAAACATATTTCTGTCTTTCCCAGGTAACATATTAGCAATATTATACCACTACTCTGGGATAATAAAAAAAAAAAAAA
>VZRH01007748.1:823828-880981 GCA_013397555.1 Urocynchramus pylzowi | reverse complement strand
AAAAAAAAAAAAAAAAAAAAAAAAAAAAGTTAGTAAAGAAAATGATGCAACATAAGGAATGACTACAAGCACAGGAAAAATATCCTGGCATGCTTTCAGCCCTGGTTTCATTCAGTGTGCATGCCTAGACCATAGAATAGTACCTGTGGCTGAATAACAATTTTCTTAAATGTATTTTCTAACACTGTGGGAACAAATAGCCCGAAGACATTACTAAAAATGTAAGCTCAAAAGTCAGTGCTTTAAAAATAGATCAGATGTGAAGTATGGGCAGAAGAAATGTCACAAAATCCTTATGAGTTTCCTGTTGAGTGTGCACCAGCTTATAGTTGCAAACAGAACTCAAGACTGAAACCCTCAAGAGAGATTATTTAATTATAATTTTATTTTTAGTAATTTGTTACAAGCCTTATCAAAATAAGAGTGACTTCTGTTTAGGTTAACAGCTGTGAGCTTTTGCCTAAAATATTTCCAACAATTGCTGAACACTTACTGAGTGCTATATTAAACACTCAGTATTATTACAGCTGAGTGACTATATGAGAAAGAATAAGGAAAGTTAAGAGACAAGAAATGAGGATCTGTGTGTGGAAAACATGTCCCTAAATGATGCAAACTGCACACTCAGTATGTCTAAAAATTTTCCCAGTTTTCACAGACACATGTTTTCTTTCCATGGCAAATACATGTTTAAGTAGTGTTAGCTTTCCCAGTAGCAGTTCTGAATTCTCACTATCTTCACTAGCTACAGATACTGGACAAATACAGCCAATACCTTATTTACAGGGAAGCCAGTAAAATTAGAGACACTCCAGAAATTTCCCAAGGGCAGATGTGGTAGAAGTTAGAATAAAGGTACTGAGTATGGCAAGGAAGTTTCCTAAGAGCAAAAAACGTTTACTTTCTGAAAATGGTGAAGTCAAATTCTTGCATTGATTGAAGAGGGTACTTGCATAGAAGTGGTAAAAATAAATAGTAGAACTGCTGCAGATCTCATTGTAATAAATTTTGCCATATGATTTGAAATTCAGGTTTCCAGTTGACTGAGTTTACAGTATTGAATTTCCCTTCAGTTTCTGACTGAAATAATTTCATACTACCTCCATTATTTATTGCTAGAAGGGTCATAAATTTTAACAGATCTGTTATATAAATGATGCAGCTGAGATGAGAAGAGTCAAAATACCTTTAAAAATGAAAAGATGTGACTGTGTTTTGATACTGTGACACTGTTTTGCATGGGGAAATATCTGCTGCTACAATTTTGCCACTGGTAATAATATACACAGTATAAATTAGGAAGCCTGGAAAATATGTAGAACAGCAGTTCCACCCATCTGCAGCAGAACACTGAATTCACTGAAATGATAGTCTCAGCTCCCACAGATATTTTCTTCTATTGTTTTAGGGTCCAAAACAACCACTACTTGCTTGACTACTCTTGCCATGTTAGATCTGACATAAAATAGTAAGGTAAGATTCTAAAAAAATGAGTGACATAATTTTGAGGAAAGTGAAAACCAGGCCAAACTAGATTTCAGACAGCACTCGGAGAAGAGACTGAGTAGAGAGTAAGTATTTTTTTTTTCCAGTTCCTGGAGTCATGGGACACTCCGTTTCACATCAGAAACAATCTGTCTGTGGCCTAATAATTCTTAGGGAATATTAGGTCACAGTCATCCAAAGTGCCTGTTTGCTTCCTTCCTAAAAGAATGAAGGACTCAAAAAACACCAGAGCAGTCATTTTCTTTTCAAGGCACAGGAGATGTTCTTGATATTTTTATAGTATTTTTGTTAAATAGTAGGTATCTCCTCAATATCATGGGATTTTGTTCATCAGCATAGTTTTTACTGCATTTATTATGGATTTTTTCTCTAAGTTTGAACTCCTTTATCAAATTTTCTCTCCTTGATGCAGCTTTGTATGTCCTTTTGGGTGGAAGTAATTTCTGGTTTGAGAAGCTGCTGCATCTGTGAATTAAGGCCATATAAAGACCATGGTACATTTTTCCACATTGTAGCCATCTGAAAACTGGGTGTCTACCCTGATACAATTTCCTAAGTTCTGTTTCTATTCTATAGGGAATGTTAGATGCTTCCAAAAGAAGACTTGTCCTGCTTAGGAAACTGTCTTGATGATTTTCCTTGTTAGTTCCTTTGTATTCAGATTGTGTATTGTATAGTTCAGCTGTGTTGGTTGTAAGATTTCTTGGTCTTTTCCATTGGCTTGAAATCCTAAGAGACTGCAATTTTCCATTTGCAATTTGTGCTATAATTTTTCAGGCCTCTGATACCTCCTGTGTTCACACTTCCAAGGTAAGTGCTGTGATCCTGTGTGAGTATTCATGGAAGCTTCTGCTATCGGAGAAACCTTGCTAGAATTTCACTCTTAAAGGAAGTTCAGTGAGATGTTTAATGAAAAATTAGCTGATGTCTTTAAATAATATGCTGCAAGACTTTTTTTCTAAGGAAACTCCTCATCCTTAATGTTTTAATAGTAAACTCTTGAAGGTAAATAATAGCACTGTAAAAGCCTGTTCCCTGTCTGCTCTCTTGGGTAGGTTTTTTTGTTTGTTTGTTTGTTTGTTTGTTTTTTTTAATTATAGACTGGGATCAGCTTCAAATCCATCTTCAGCAATCCTGTGGATAATGTTCTATCTAGGATGTTCCATGACAACCTCAGTTTCATCAGTTCTTGTGTCTTTATAGTTATAGTTTCTATGCCAGATCTGTATAACTTAAATCCTCGTATAAAAAGTCACACTTGTCTTGATATGTGAAAACTGGGTCCCGAGCTACTGCTTCTATAAAAAGGGTGAAATTTATGCCAATAAATACTTTTCTAAAGACTCCTCAGTTTGACTTTGCTACTGCAGCTGAGTCCTTCAGAGTCTTGTGCAAGCCCATGCATCCCAGCAGGCATACAAGGACCATGCAGTATGTTAGAAAAGCAGTGTCAGCTCTGGTACTGCTGTCAGCAGTACAGCAACTTCAGTGCATCAGCACTGGTCACCTGGCTTGTGTGTTTATGAGAGAATGGAACTGGGCAGTGGCAAGGGCTCAAGCACTGCTAAGCAGCCATCCAAGCATTTTTATTACCAGCATACTCGCTGTTGTAGCTTTGATGCGCTCCAACCTAGTAATTTCCCAGACAGTTCTCAGGAGTAGCTTGAGTCAACAGCATATGCTGGGATCTGTTCCCACAGGCACTTTAGATGCTACTGTTCCATTTTGAGTAATTCTGGCAAGTGAAGTGGCTGTGTTGCCAGCCTGAAAAGCAGAGATTATTCCTCAGCACATTTTATTTTCTGTTTTCCTTCTCTAGAGCAGTGTCAAACTCAAAAGCATCAGGGATTATTTGGAAGCTACACAGTCTGTCTGCAGGGTTTTTTGTCTGGTATCTGTGTGGTATATGCAGGACATTACCTTTGTCCATTTAGTTTTTTGAGACTCTCCATCTCTGGTGGCTTGGTATCCCTTACAGGTTGTTCTTAAGGCCAAGTGTTGTTCTTTACCTTAACTGTGTTCACTGACAAGAGATCCCTCACTGAGGGTATTCTCATATTAACATTTCTATGTAATAGGAATTTATTTGAAATTTAGATCCATTTAGGTCATATGGAGGTCTCAAGAGTGAGCATACCATGTTAGAATCCCTATCCTTACAATATCTCTGGGTGCAACTGGACTTAACTTTTGCAGGAGATGCACCTTCTGCATCTCCTTGGAGAGTCCATCCATTTCTCTTCCCTGAGATCAAGTTCCTGTTCAAGAAAGATATTACAAGATACGATGTTTTTTAAAACCTTACTTTCAAACTATGACTGAAAACAAGTTCAAGAAAATGTAAAATATCAGGACATTCAAATAAAACGCATGGAGATGTTTAGAAGAGAGCAGAAAGCAACACACACATTAAGAAGTGCTAAAAATGTCATAATTGGAAGAACATGTTCTCCATCTGATAAAATGATGCTATAAAAAGAGAAAAAAATATAACATTGGTGGATTATTGGCATCTTATTGGTATCTTCAGGTACTGTGTGACTGTAAAGAATCTAAGGATGGATATGCCTGATAATAGTAGTAATGCTCAGAATAAGTTTTCTCATCCTCTGCAGTGTGTCCTAATGAAGAACACTGCTGAGAAGTGTAAGTGTAGTTGAACAATGGATTTGGCAGCAGATGTGAGAGATCAGGCAGCACACAGACTGTGGCAGTAAGGCAGCTTGAAGTTAGTCCAAAATCTTTGAAGATGTGGAGATTTTGAAAAGAAATTTGTGTCTCTCTATGGATACAAAGCAAAAAATGTCAGCCTTACTGTGAATTTTATGAGAAATGGCTTGCTAGAGAGCTCACAAAACAATATTGCTGAACTGAGACAGTATTAGTTTTGTTTCAAAGACTTGGCTTCAGAGCAAAAGCTGTAACAGGAACTTTCTATAACTGCCATTTCTAAATCTTGCAAGGCAAAAAGGTAGTCATTTTTCCCATTAAAGTGCAAGTTGCTGATCAAGCCTTTGGGGGAATTCAAAATTAAAAGACTTGTTAATGAAGACAAACAGAAACAAAAATACCAAAGCAAAGTCAACAGGTAACTGAAGTTCAACAGAAGCAAATTATAATTAGACAGAATATGATGATGTATTCCTTCCATTGGTGTTAAAGTGTCAGGCTTGCTCAGTTTCTGAGTGGGTAAAGGAAGGGGGAAATGCAAAACCATGTGGGATTTAAACTTAGAGAGCATTTCTGAAGTGACGGCAAGGAAAATTCAACAAAAAATGTACTTCAGGATTTAATAACATCTTGTACCTGCAAAGCCTTTTTCATCTCCTGTCTTCTGTCCTCAATGTCATGCAAAAAACCCTTCATTGCTAGTATTATGTTAACATCCATTTATGAATTTTAAATGCACCGTGGTTGTTCAAGTAGCCAGTCATCAAGTACAGAAAAATTAAATGATAGAACAGAAACATCCAAACTGCTGTAATTGTGATGCTTCATTAAGGCTCCTGAAATGAGAATGTTCACAAGGACTTGACTGTGAAGTCCTTGTCCATAAAGGTGTTTTTCACAAGCATTTCCAGGATGAACTGACCTAGTCAGATCAGCTCTTTTAAGACATAATGAACTATGAAGTATCTTTCTTGCAGCTGTGTCAGCTTCCATGGAACTAAACAGGATGTAGGCACAGGCACAGGCTGGCATAAATTCAGATTTCTTATCAGCCCTGTCATGTGCACTTCTCTACAGTCAGCAAAACAAACAAATAGTTCAGTAGAAGAAAAACATAGAAGGATGATTGGTTTTATGTCAGAGTATTGGCTGCAAATCAAACAAAGCAGAAGATGTGCTTAAGTACACAATACCACCGTAGCTAAGAGACACTTTTGTTAGAAGCACTACTTTACAGGCACATGACTTCCTGAAAAATTCTTTCAGCTGAAGACTAGCATGCCTATTTTCAGCAAAGAGGTTTTTTTTATTTTTTTTTTTTATTTCCAAATGCATGAGAGCTGATTTTGTTATATCAGTTCTATTACCTTATCAGATGACACCTTTTTAATTTCTTTAAGATACAAATTTTGGGATAAATGACTATTCTGAAAACTGAATTTTTTTAAGAGTTACTTGGCACGTCAAAGATATGGTTTTCTGAAATATTTTCATTCAGATGCACTAGCACTGTATAGTAAGAGTAAGGGCAGGATGAATAGGGATGTTGGTCTGTTGTCTGTAAGACTCCATAATAGGAATATAGAACAGGAAAACAGACCATCTGGATCGAGAGGATAACTGGTAACATTTGTTTGCAATACAGTTAAGTCTAAAAAGCATTGGAAAAAGCAGAAACCATATGGATTTATTTTGATTCCCTGGGACAGCAGAAAAAAGGAAATAATGTAGGAAAGTAGGAAATCACGCTTGAAAATTTAAAAAAAAATAGATTACTTCCTCCCCAAAGTAATAAATATGTTTAAAGTATATAATCTAAACAAGAAATTTTTTAAGCTTTGAACTGTGCTTCTGCATTTTCTCTGTTTTCCTTCTAAATTGTATTTGAAATTTTTCAGTTAACAGGGAGAGTCTAATTGCTGTTTCTGAAGGCACAGCCTGAGGCTGGAGCTTTAAACCAAGATTTTGTTTTCTATATATTATTATTCAGAATGCTGGGGAGATGAATGACACCACTTTCAAAGTCTACCTTCAATGTCACATATGCAACCCCTTTGCTACCACTGGTTTGTATAGTGTTAATTTATTAGCAAGTGATCAACCAAAACTGTAAGGTACAGAGTGTGAAATCTTTTTTATTCTCTTCTGCCTGTGCTGGAATTAAGCACTTCCAAAACTTGAAAAACTTAGGGAAGGACTTTTACAACTTTATTCAGGAAGGCAAACAAGTCTTGTACATCAAATTTACTGAGTAAAAACATTTGTTTTGTTTTTTTTTTTCATGCTGAAAGGCATTTTAAATATTCCACTCACTAGTCTTACCTAGTCTTGAAAGCTTGCATACTTTGTTTTCCACTGATATTTTTAAACGATGCAAAAGTTAGTGCTCTTCAATCATATTCCTATATTCAATAACACAAGAACCTCATTCATTAGGTGTCTGAGAAAGGCTTTGTACTTCAGACTGTGAAATCGAGGTGATTAAATGACATGGCTATGGAAGAAAGTTTATGTTTGTATCTCTGCTTTCTACCTTCTTTGTAGAGAAAATAATTGAAATTTAGAGCCTAATTATATACAAATGAAAAAAAATTGAAGCTTTCTGCACTCCAAATAGGAATGCACTGAAATATCAATAACTCATTTTATATACCTGAAGTATTAGCCACTATTTATAAAGCATTAAAGTAAAACTCTTCAAGCAGTTTGTGCTCTATTTTGCAGTTAAAAGGAAGCATTCTACATTGTTGATTAACATGCTGGGATTCAGCTACACAACTTGAAATGCATTTTTTTAATAAAAAATGCAATGCTATGTCTGTAAAAAGAAAAACAAAGACCAATAAATCAAAATAAATATATATTTTTAATAAGATATGATGGGAAGAGGTAGGTCTAAAAAAAGTGAATAAAGCCCATTCATCTGGTTCTGTGCAATTTACTTGGTTGCAGACCCCTTTTCTTATGTATTTTTCACTTTATGTTTTACTCAAAAATAGTACTGGTTTGGTTTTTTTTTTTTTTTTTTGTTTTGTTGTTTTTTTGNTTTTTTTTGTTTTTTTCACTTTTTTTTTTTCTCAAAAATAGTACTGGTTTGGTTTTTTTTTTTTTTTTGTTTATTTTTTTTTTTTCTTTGAGCACTATTCCATCTGTGTTGGATAAGGACATTCCTTTACATTGCCATGTATACTGAAAGGATTTTGACTTCTTTTTTTTTTTGTGTTTTGTAACAGTCTTTTACCTAGGTTGGCACTGACACATTCTTGATAGTGAAGTGGATATTACAGGAGAGTAGATTCTTCATCAGGTGAAGTGTAAACCAAGAAGGATGCATTTCAAAAAGAAATGTTTTACCTCATAAAATTCATAGGTTTTATGAAGAAATTACTCTTTAAAGTTTTGTGACAAAAACTGAATCTGGATCCAGACCTGAAAATCATAATAGTCACTGACTCTAAAATCTGTGACTTTTCATTTAATAAAAGTCATAGATGGTTTAGTACCTGGTGATACCTTTGTCTTTTCAGCTTCATGTTGAATTTGAGCTCATAAACTGGAAGTAAACACCTTGCTGTCAAACACTTGTATCCTGTATTCAACAACATGTTATGAAATCAGATACTTTCCTTCAATTTTTATATGATGCATATAAAACATTTATACAGAATGCTACATTTGCCAAGTATGCCCTAAGGAATCTAAGAATAATGAAGTGTAAATTGTTTTTATCTTGAAAGACTAATAACAGCAAAACACAGATATAGTAGAGATTTTAATAGTAACTAGGAGCTGTGGTGATTAAAACTGACATGACCTGAATGTATCTATACAAATGTGTTTAAATTCAAAATATTTGGTAGTACTGCTGTGCCAGGGAATTTTAAAAAATGTACTAGAGAATGATCCAACTTTGGCAGCTCTTGAATAGTAAGGATTATTTCTGAGAAAACTGTGGCAAATGAGATTCTGAATCAAATCTCTGCCTGCACGTACGCTATTGTGTGATACTTTAACAGCTTTGGTTTAAGTATGGAAATTTGGCTTCATTGGTATTTGACACTAAGACATGGTCATATCTTGGAAGTGAGAACTATTTGGATGAGATTAATAAATTCATCACTATTTAGAATCTGATTAGGATAGAATGGGAACAACATACTGAGGATGGCACTGTCACTAGCTTCTTTTGATCCAAGGCACTTAAATTACAATGTGCCTTTTTTATAAGGCAGTTTTGTCAAGGCAAATATTCTTAGTTTAGAAGGGATTGTGCAGAAATTTAAATACATCATTCTTTGTTTCTGAATGAAATTGTTGCTTATTCTAACAATGGAATCGAGTATCTTGTGCTTTCTTGTAAAAAGCAAAATGTATGAGAATATGTTAAAACAAATTAATTATATCTGGTGAAGTGATTTTCTCTTGGAAATGCTCATTTTACACTATAGCAGTGTTTCTCAAAACTGTCAATTCTGTCAAAAATGTCAGTGGAAGTCATGCAATCAGTAGTAATAGCCAAAAAAAAGAGTAATGCCATTTTGCAAAACATTTGAGGGTTTGGAAGTCTGATTCTGTTTCAGATCTGATGACATGCAAGTGTCTTCATGAAAAAAAAACAGCACAGTGTTTGAGAGACAGAATTACATCTCTGTAACCCTTGATGTGGTGCCAGAATCAGTCTTCCATATTTTTCAGGAGAGGCCTGATGGCAGCTAATGGCTCATTTGGAGAGAGTCAAGTTCAGTCCTCTTCCATCTCTTTTTAAGTTATTTGAGGAATAAACTTTTGTTTGCCCAGCAGTTTTATGTTCTCTAATTCTATATAAACTTGACTTCCATCTTAAAAAAAAAAAAAAGGTAGGTTAGTAGTCATGCTATAAGGATCATGAAAATTATTATGATGATTTCCCTAATGCATCACCTCTTGGATAAACCTTTGTCCAGTCCAAGATTCGATACATTTTATCATTTATCAACTGCAGGAATGCACTTAAGCTTCAGGCTCCAGCTTCCTGTCATTATCCAGATCCTCATTTTCATAATCTGGAAAAAAAAAAAAGAAAGTTTTGTCTTTTAGCTGTTTTCTAATCCAAGGCAAAATTTTACTTATTTTATTTATAGATATTGTAATTATATGGTTCTGTCACAAGAAAAAGTTCTTTCTCATATCTGACTCAAAGAAAAAGTTGTCATTTCAAAATAAAAATATTTTAAATTTTTTATAGAAATCTTTTTTGTTTTTTTCTTTCCCTTCTCTTTCCTGAAAATTTGGAGCCATAAATGTGACAACAATATCAAAATTTCATAGTCCAGTGGATTAAATATTTTTAATAGAATTTTTTTTTCCAGAAGCTTTACTATTCAGTGATTATCACTTTCCACAATGTAACTCTCAGAACTGTGGCATACTGGCTGTGTTCCAATTTATAAAATTGGAGTGGCCACAGTTCAGTAATTTTTCTGTGTAGGAAATAAAGTTGTTTAATGTAGATGTGATAAATATTGATTAGTAATGGATTATGCCGTATAAAGCAAACAATAATTGTTTTATGCTAGTTATTAAAATTTTCCTTAAGCCTATGCCCAGAATCAAAGTTGAAATTATTAATATTTTAAAGTTAGTTGAAATTTACCTTACTTAATTTAAAGAAATCTCTGCTTACTGATAGAGTGCTACAAGTTTGGTGAAAGTATTCTAAAAATAGTAATATATTATAATATAATCTTGCTTTAATCTTAACAACATGGAATAAAATTCTCAAGTTTTTCTCTACTGGAAAGGTTTATTCATTGTAAATTTTACAGAAACTGTTTTTTCTTCAGTTTTAAATCAGTGTTTTCTTCTTCTAAGGAATGATTATAGGTTGTTTTTAACAATTTTTGTTTCAAGGTATTTACACTATCCATATTTGTTTCTGTGTTTCTTTGTTACATAGTATGTTATTTTCCCAGAAGAAAAGTACTTCCTCTCTCGTCCCTTAGTATTTGGAGTTTTTCAGGGAAGTATCATCATCTTATACATCTCTTGTATACAGGATATTTTAGCTATAGTTTGAATTTATTTAAAGTTCATAATAATTTTCTCATGTTTTATAGCACTGTGGTCTTGCGTGAATAATAACATACCTTTATTAGAATAGCATGGAGCAGTTGAAATTTGGGTTCCTTTTGGCATCATTTGTAGACATTCATGAGCATTCTTAGTATGAGAGGCAAGAGAAGGAGCAAGGGCAGTTGGCAAACTCAGTGTGATACATTTAGTGTAGTTCTCCCTCTGGGTCTTCTCTCCCTGGGCATTTCCAGGGCAGACTCTCAGCAGGCCATGGAGGGCACCCACTCAGTGGAGCAGGGCCAAAGCAGCACTGGTGGGTTTTAATGTTTGCATTATTGACTACCCCAGCATACTCCTAAAATAGAAACAGGGCAGGCAGCCTGTTTGCTGATTTTCACCTGGAAAAATTCTCATTGCTTTTGACATGAATTACTGTGGTTTTGAAAATTATCTACCAATGCTTTTTGTCACATTAAGACTGACATGAAAGAAATACTCCAAATGTCCTTCTGTAGGTGGCTGTAAGGTGAGGATGATGCTGATGTTGTGGAGATCATAGTATGCTATGTCAGTGTAAAGGACTAATGTTTTTAAATCCCATAGGAAAGAATCACAATCCCAGACAAACCTTTCTTCTATGCAGGTTTTGGACCATTCAGCATAAGGTGTTTTTTACAAGTTATGAAAGTATTAATTCTACTCAGAAGACTCATTTTAAAAACTGGGCACATTTAGAAATATCTCTCTAATGTTTCAGGGATCATGTAATGGTTCTCCATTAGAATATAAACTTCACACTAAATACAGTCATACAGAACATGTTTTTATCTTTACATTTACCATGAGAGTGGCAGAAACTGTGATAAGGCTCACATTGTCAGTTACAAGTACTAATTACTTGATCCCAGACTCAACTGGCACAGTAATCATCATCAAGCCCAGTAAGTAATGATAATAGATGAAAACCTGCTGATCTTCCAGCTGCCACTGACAATGAGAGAGATATTATGGAGGCAGAGTAGCAATTTATTTGTTTAAGACTGCATTGGAATATGAATATTATCATAGCAGCTTTTCCCAACTTCAGTTATGAAAAAAAAAATAAAATCATCTTACCCGTATTTAATTTATGTATAAAAAATTCCATACCTTGAAATACATTATATAAATTATTTCTCTAGAAAATCCATAATGAAGAGAAGTTTGCATATAGTATGCAATCAAAAATTAACACTTAGAAAAATTTTTATAATGTTTTGTGATTTTTTTTAAAGCTTTAGTTTCCTGAGTAGATATTTGACAACCTAAAAACTCTAGTTTTTATGCTGTCATCTCTATTTGATTAAGAAAAATAAAAGTTATTCATTTAGTCACAAAAATTGTGGAATGATGTTAAGACTCAATTTGTGCTGGCAGGAGTCAGTGGCATTGTGGAATTTCAATGGCTTTCATAAATCCTGAGCAGAAATTGGGATTTTCAGCAACTGACATGGGCAGAGACACAGATTCCTGCTCCAGACAGTTTCAGTAACATTTCTGGTCTCCACTTGGTAATTTTGAAAATACATATTTAATAGTATGTCATCTCTTGAATTACATTAAGAAAATGTATTGAAACTTAATGGAATCTTTTGCTTTGGAGTATTGACCTTGTGCCATCCTAAAATTGAGTAGAGAGTGAAACATAGATTTTGATCTGGAAGAAAGTTATTATTTTTGAAAATGATGCTGTTTTCTCACCCATAGTTGTATGATAGTAGAGCCACAAACTGTAGTTATTGAAACTGAAGCAGAAATTGGGGTGTTAGAAAGAGATGTGAACCTTTGGAAAAAGTACATGTGACTACATCTCCATAGAGCTGAGCTTTGACTGCACTGAAAAGACCTGAGAAATGAGGTTTGTAGCAGTATAGTTTTTCCTGAGTACCTATACAAAGACTGTATCTCACCCAATTCTTGATACATCAGGGGTAGACATTTTTAGTCTCATTCTATGCAATGGAATTCCTCAGTACCCTTTGAAATTATTAGGTTTTATTCTGAGAGGGTTTTTTAAAATTATTTTCAAATTTTAATGAGCTGGAGTATCTTTCAAAAACAGCTGGACCAGTTCTTTGAGCTTTATTTTCAGTTTTATTTCAGTTTTTTTTATCAGTTATAATGACTATCTTTTGCAGCACCAAAACTGAAAAGTAGTGCCATGATCCAGACAGAATGTTGTTGTACCAGTAGATAATTCACACAATCCTTATCCACCTTTGGAAATCTCTGAGCTGAAAATAAATGGAGATTTGAAGAGGGAAAGGGAAATGTATATATGCTTGCCTTGTTGTATTTCTCCCATCTGTTGGCTGCAGCCACTACTGAAAGAAGATTGCTAGGATAGATAGCCCTTTGGCCAGCTTGGTTTTTTTTTTTTTTTTTTTTTTGAAAGAAATACTAGGAAAGTACATACCAGAATACAAAATTTTGGGACTGAGTCTTAAAGTTTGCATTAAGGACTACCCCAGCATACTTGTGAGACAGAAACACAGCAGGCAGCCCATTTGCTGATTTGCACCTGGAAAAATTCTCATTGCTTTTGACATGAATTACTGTGGTTTTGAAAATTATCTACCAATGCTTTTTGTCACATTAAGACTGACATGAAAAAAAAAAAAACATTGGGTCATAACTTATACCAAATAATGAATATTTGTGGTATTTTAGTGGACAAGAGGAGGGAGCAAGAGCAACAATGAATATTCTGCACCTGAAACCATCCTCATCAGGGCCTACCAGTATGCTTCATGTCTTTTGGTCTTAGACCTTTGTTCTTTTTCTAAGAGGGACTCTATACCTACAGGATCTGCTGTGTTATTAATGGTTGTTAAATATATAGTCTTATTGTACCTTCTTGAAGGGTTGTTTTAACATGGCCATCTCAAGCACATTATCACCATTAAACCATTCTTTTGCAGGGTTGACCAGAGAAAGTACTTCATTGAAAGTATGGTTAATAAGGGCAGTTTATAGTAACAAGTTAATGGTTTGAATATGATACTTCATTATCTTAATCCATTAGGTAGAATAAATAACTGATTAAAGAATACGCTACTCAAGTGTCAGTGTTTCCTGGGGACTGGGGGTTTCAGCAGTCAGGGCCTGTCCAGGCATGGGCACCTCCTTGGGAAAAGTCCAGGCAGGTCTGTGGGGAGCTGGAGACCAGCCCTGCTGCAGAATCATTGGAGCAGGAGCTGATGTGGGGTCCTAGGCCATGGGGGAACACAGTGGAGTCAGGGCTGGTGGTGCCACCAGGACACTGACTCCCATACACATATTTATAGATTTAATCCATGAAACATCTCTGAAATGTCTCTTTATTAATATCATAAGGTGCAATCCTAGAGATTCAAATCCGTATTGCTCCCTTTGCATTTAGTCTAGCTTACCACTACTAAAGCAGAAGCAAGTTTCAGTATCTCCTCTTTAACACCAATCCAATACCATTTTAGAGAACAGACTTTGAAGGAGATGATTATTTGACTTGGGTTTTGTGGAAGTACTCATAAAATGAGCCAGAAGGCTGAACTACCTGCTAAATTCCTTACACATTTACTGAAAATGTTGGCTTGACATTATTTGAATCATTGACTGGAGGTAAGAGTAGGAGATGCTGTTAATGAGGCATGCCTCAATCATTTTCATATAATAGCCTCCATATTCATTCTACTGTTCTCATGCAAAACATGAAGAGAATTAGCATTTTTTCATGATCCTCTGTCAGTTCAGTGCTTAACAGTTGGCATCAAGTTATGTGCCAGATGGGTGGTTTTAACTTTTAGAACAGGAATGGCTATTTGGATAAACTGCCCTGCATTTTGTAAACACACCACTGAAACATCAGAGGACTTGAGTTGTTCAAGAATTAAAATACATACATGAGTCAAGAAAAAGAATGCATTGAAACACACCCACAAATCTGTAAACCTCAATTGAATGTTTGGGATTTGGTGATGCATTATCTTTCATCTGACTATCCCTACTGCAAGGAGAAAGCAGTCTAATTGTAAAGTTGTTTATAAAAGGAGAGAGCATAAATTGATTTTTAAAGAAAATTCAGGGAGAACACTGGTTTTATGTATGTTTCTGCTTTTTTTACCTGAACGTTTCTATTTTACAATGGGTCAAGGCCATATTGAAGCAAATGTCAAAATATCTTTTGACTTTGATGAGATAGTGGTTTCACCTACACTGAGCTTTTGGAATATAATGAATACTCCAAGAGACAGGGCCTAGGATGTAATACTTAAAAAACCTGATTCAAGAGCACAGCAATTTGGCTTGAAGAAATTTATGTAGAGCGCCTTTGTTTTTATGTATTATTGCAATTCAAGTTGCTCTGAGCTGGTTTTCACACTTTAAGAAATGTATAATTATTGCAAATGTAAAACCTAATAGAATTATAATTATAAATTCCTCCTTCCACATAGTTGCAAGAATTTGTCTGTGATCAATTTTTTTTCTTTCTGTGATCACTCAAGTAGTGAAAATCAAGAAAAGAGACATGCAATATTATTTCTTGTATAATTACCAAAGCATTTTTAAAAACATAATGAGGTTGTGGAAATTATTTTTTGAAGAGTTGTGGAGAAAAAGAAGGAAAATTATCTCATGATGAAACCAAAATAATGAATCAAAATGTCTTTATGACAGGATAGGTGCAGTCATGAAATTAGACATATGAGCATTAGATGTGCAGCTGCAACTGATGAATTTATAAATATTCCTTAGACATAACTAAAGAAAATATCAATCATTGTGTCTGCGTAACATATTTGTATTTCATTTAAATAATTTCATGGTTCAATGTGTTTGCTGGTCTGCTGCAGACAATAGGAAAAATGCATTTTACTTTTACATGTGCTACAGATTCTGAGCATTTTTTGTTTTCTTTTAGCCACAGAGATGGTATTCTGGTCAAGAAAGCTTCAGTTGCTCTCTAAAATCTTTCAGGAAAAGTGCTTGTTTGGTGTGTCTTATTAGGTATTTGTGATAGGCTGACCCAACAAAGGTGCTCTATCCCTTCCCTCCTCAGCTGGGCAGGGAATAGAAAATAGAACAAAAGGCTCATGGGTTGACATAAAGGCAGGGAGAGATCACCAATAACCATCACAGGCAGAACAGACTCAGCTTGGGGAAAGAAAAAAAAGTATTATGAATTAAAGCAGAGTAGGTTAATGAGAAATCTTAAACCCACCTTCCCTCTAGCCCTCCCTTCTTCCCGTGTTTAACTTTTCTCCTGATTCCTATTACCATCTCCCTGCAGTATTCTAAGGGGACAGGGAAGCTGCAATCAGTTCATCACACCTTGTCTCTGTTGCTACTTTCTCCTCAGGAGAAGGGCTCAGAACCATGGAATCACAGAATGGTTTGGTTTGGAAGGCACCAAGATCATTTAGCCCAACCCCCTGCCATGGGCAGGGATATCTTTCATTAGATCAGGTTTCTCAGAGCCCCATCTAACCTGGCCTTGTATACTCCCAGTGGTGACAGCTTCTCTGGACAAGCTATTGACTTGTCTCACCATTGCCACTGTATTCCTTACAGTCTTTCTAGGCTCCAGCCTGAGATCCATCTCATGGGAGGCAGTCCTCCACACATCATGAATCCTTTCCATGAGCTGCAGTTCTTCAGGACTGCACCAGGGAGGGTCTCTTCCATGGGGTGTAATCTTTAGAAACATCACGGTTCCCCCTGGAATCACAAATCCTGCCGGCAAACCTGCTTCTGCATGGGCTTCTGTCTTCACAGATTCACAAGTCCTGCCAAGAGCCTGTTCCAGCATAGGTTTTCCACAGTGTCACAGCCTCCTTTGGGCATCCACCTACTCTGATAGGTGGACCTCTGCACCACCATGGGACCTTCTTGGACATAGGGACACAGCTCCCTCCCCATGATCTGCACCACGGGCTGCAGAGGAATCTGCTCCGGCACCTAGAGCACCTTCTCCCATTCCTTCTTTACTGATCTGAGTGTCTGCAGGGATGTTTCTCTCACATATTCTCACCCCTTTCTTGAATCATTATCCCAAATACTGTCACTAATGCTTTTGGCCTTGGCTGGCATCAGGTCCATCCTGGAGCTGGCTGGCATTGGGTCTGTCAGACACAAGGGAAGGTGCCAGAAGCTTTTGGCAGCTTCACACAAAATCCACTTCTGTAGCTCCCCAGCTACCAAACCTTGCCACACCAACCCAGTACAGCCCTTAAAGAGATTACTGAGATGGATTTTCCATCGTGTTAACTTAGAATAAACTGAAGAGATTTTCTGGTGTTTGTTTGTAGGACTGTTTAGTTATTTTCTTTGAATTACTGAACTTGCTGTGGCTGATCAATTCCCTTCCACTGCAAACATAGAACAAGTATATTTTCCATTCTTTCCTGGCACTCCATTTTTTTTTAATATATAAAATGTGGCACTTATGTTTTAAATTTGTTTGTGGAATAACACATTGAGGTAGAATTCTCACTTGTCAACTGTGAAGGCCAAAGAATGCTTTTTCTTGCATACCCTTCTGGATAAATACATATTATATGGTCATCTGTTATAGTGAGGACTTACATTTAATAATCAGGTAGCACCAAATAACAAATAAGCAAATAGTGCCAAATAACTCAGTAGGGAGTTTTAATTTTCCTGCAATTAATTCAGCCAGCCTAATGTAAGTGACACTGAGTATGTTGAAGTACTTCACCAATTTTGTTGCTATATTTTTCAGGAGAGTGTTAACCATGCCTGAAGGACTCTGGTAAAATATATTAAAATTACACAGCATAATCACATCTGTGAAATTCTTGACAAAATAAAACTTCCCAGAGAGTAGCTGCCAACCTTGTACTCTCCCCTGGCATATTTTGAAAAAAGCTTCAACCTGATGAATAATATTCACAGTACAAGTTATGCTTCTTTGCAACTTGCGAGCTTGTCATCTTTGATTCTCATAAAATGTGTTGGTTCTCCACTGGAAATATTCTCACCATCTTTTTCTGTCTACTGATAACTTAGCAGCAAATCTGTAGTTTAAATTCCCTTTAGGATTATGAAAATCGTAAGTCTAAATCTATCAGGGAAACTCTTGTGATTCTTTTTGTCATCTTTAGTTTTTATATCTATAATTTTTAAAAAATATTTTCAGCAAAATTGAATGTAAGTGTACTGTGGTGATGTGAATATTTGTCTCCTCTCATAAACTGTGGAAGCATAAACAGTGGCAATGCAAAATTTTTTGTTCCCTTGTTATTTGAAGATCAAGCAATTGGTGTTTTACTGTGACCTGACTGATTCTTTTACTTCTTCATGGAGAATATATATATCCATGTTCAGTGATGAAATGTTTAAAATATTTATAAGTCAAACACGTGCATACTCATTTAATCTGTCTGTTGAATACAGATCTGTCATAGGAAAAAATAAATATGTCAAAATGAAATAATAACCTTCACAACATATAGAAAATAAACGTGGAAAAATAGGACAGCCATGGAAATAATTTTTTAAAAAGATTTTGCAGAATTGTCAGATTTTGCTGCATACTTCATTTCAAGAAGTCTTTCACTCATTCTTTAATGAAGCCTACCTGCATGGCATTTTTTTCCAATGTTTATTGATCCAAATGGTAAAGCTAAATGGCTTCCCAATTATCATAAATAGGCTCCAAATATAATTCAAAACTTCGATGACATTCTTTGAACAGTTATCAGACCGAAGTAGTGAGTTGCCTTTCATGGCAATGGAAAAAATGGGACAAAAATGCAAATGAAATTTACCCCCTCTTGGGGTTTTTTTAAAACAAAATATTTGTAAAAGTAAGCTCAATAAAAATGGCTAGTTAGTTATGAATTGGAAACTCATAGTGGAATATTCAGTTTTTTAATATTAACCAATCAAAGATCTAATATATTTTTTTCTTATGACATGTTAGTTTAATTGTAGTTATATTTACTGCACTGAATCACAGTAAATGTGCTCTGGAGAATCCTAGCACTACTTCACTGAAGATTTAAAGTCTACTCTCATGCTGGAATCTGTAAGAATGATAATTACTCCTAATACTCTGAGTCTACCAGGAAATCATAAGTATTGCTTTGCAAAAGTTACTGTGTTTATTCCTGAAATATGTGATGACACTCAGCTTGGCTGAAAAGGTGGTTCTAGGATTTACCTAGATCTATTTCTACAGTGAAGTATCTGAAGGGGGACATCTTTAAAACTCACTCAGTAGCCCTTACTCAACAACTTCTTCTCACTACAGGTTTTTATGAGCTTATAATGTTTTTAAATTAGGAAAACTCAAAAGGGATTAAATAGAAAGTAATAGAAATAAAAGCAATTTATGAACATCTTTGCTTTCTACACTGTGTCCTTCTGGATGGGTTCAATTTAGTATCAGCCAACTTTGAGTGATAAAACACTGGGCTTTTCTCCATTACCTCTAAAGCTTACCTTTTCAGCTTCCTTCTCTTAAGTGTCTCTTCCACTACTGTGTGCTTTTTTTTCTCTCAGTCTTTCCTGTCCCTGACACACTCTATAGTCTAGTCGCTTGGAGCTTTCCTGCTGGAGCATACCACGTTCCCCTCCAAGCTGGAGCATTCTTCTTACTTATCTATCTGATGGAGTTCATCTGTCCCAAGGTGGTCTAAGGAAAGCAGATACCTGAGTGGTTTAGGGACTGACATCTTGAGTTGTGGCACAAACACAGTCTGTATGAGGTGTCTAAGAAGTCCTACTCTCATTAACCTCCTGCTCAGCTGTAGCTGTGCAATTGCTTCTGAAACCATTCTGAAAAGTGAATTGGTAAGAAGAGGAGAGTTCTTTACAAGAATGATTTTTTTGGACCATTGCAGTCTTACGACTGAAATACAAGGTGTCTGGACTGTTTAGAAGATAGGACCTGGAAGATACTCATCAAAGAGAGCCTAAACAGAGAGGTACCTATAGCTGTGATTTTGAGACCAGTCAAACATCAGTTATACCCACGGATGGCAGCTGCTTGCCCTTGACTACAGTCCACCTTATAATAAATGCCTACAATTCTTATGTATCAGGAAATTCAAGCTACTTTTCTTGCAGTGCTGTGCTTAATTCGATGAAATTCTCTGTCTGCTGAACTTGTTCTCTCCCTCAACAAGGTCAGAATTGTTTATTGGGTGTTTTAATCTCTTGAGGTGTTGTTTCTGTGGTGTGAAATCCCACAAGTGGTGATAATTTCCAGAACTATTCTGCCTGTATTACCTTATTTTCCAATCATATATTGACTCTTTACATCTTCTGACCCCACAACATGCATAGTTTGCAAAAAAAAAATCAGTATTCAAAATTAATTAAAAAGTAAATTATTCCTGTCTATTTTTAATCCGTTCCTCAGCATTTTTGATCCAGTTTCAAACCAGTTATGACCAGCATTTATTTTTCAGTGTACATCATACTGATTCATAACATATGTTGTAAAACAGAATTTGTGGATAACAGTTCTCTTTTGGCAAAGGTATTGAAAAATCGTACTGTTTTCTTTGGACTTAATTTATGGAATAACTTTTGGTTTGCCTCCTTCAACTTCAAAGGAAATTACATTTCTTAGAAAATAACCTTGCTCAACCTTCAATTCTGAGCAAGACTTTTAGACTTAAACAGTAGCTGAAGGTAGCATCTTCCAATTTTAGGGTAGTCTGCCAAAGTACGAAGAAGGTGCTGGTCTGCCCTGTGTTATCCCATACACCACTGGTTTAATGAGGGTCTTGGACAAAGCAGAAATAGGTGGGCACATCTATTGCTTAAATGAAACCTCTCCATTTTCTGGGAATTACAGTACTTATTCTGCTATCCTCACAAATGTGCTTATGTACACAGGAGTCTCTGCTCACCTGAAAGGCTGCTGGGCTTCAGCAGAGCTCCACAGTCACAGGTTGTGAATCCAATGCCATATAGAAAATGGCTGACATCTCAAATGAGGGCATTTTTTAACAGAGGAACATGGTTATTTTTTAAGTTTCTTACCATTTTTCCATTTCATAAAGGCTTAGGTTGTTTTAAATCAAAGAAAAGTTATATGGTTTGGAGAGCTATTTTTAATCTCTTGAAATGTGAGTAGTAGGGACCTCAGGCAAGAACAATTCTCACTGTTAAGTAGGAGATTAAAGCTGAGGTATAAGATTTGCATAATGTAAAAGGTGTACATCATTGTAAGTATCATTAATATTTTTTAGTCCTTAGGCAATTAATAAAAGAACAACTTTAGAATCTGCCTTTGGGTAGTATCCCTTAACATAACAGCATATCAAAATATTATTTGTTTAATTGTATTTGACTTCTATTTTCCAGTTTGGTGGTGTTATTTCCTCAAAGGAATTATGAAACCATCTAAATTCTGCTAATGCTTCTATAAAAGACTTATCATAAATATTTCTTCTAATTTTCAGTATCACCAGGCAGATAATATATGTCTTGATTTTTCTTTTGCAAAGGGTGTAAGATTTTAAGGCAGTCTCTGAAGCAGCAGATTATTGCTGGCACTTCACAGTGACCCTCAGTATGACCCTTGATGAAAGGAAGCTTTCTCTCTTTTTATCTCAGTGAGCTACAGGTGGTGGTTTGTCTCACAGACCAAATTCACAAGTTTTCATTAGACTTTTGTTTTAAAAATGAACATAAAGAAATTTCAGAGTAAAACGTCTAAATTTGCCCACTCATTTTCTCAGGCAAGTAGGGGTGTGAAGGAATTTGGGTTTCTTTCTGTGGTGATTAAGTGTAAAGTGGGGGGACAACAAAGGAGATGAGAGTTGAATGAAATAGCATTTTGTCTATATCAATTGGTATGATGTAAGTTGTGCAAGTCAATTTTTTGCATATACTGGAATTTTCCTTGGAAGCGTGGTTGAAATCATAATGGATGATCACTGTGAAATTAAACACTGCCATTTCTGAAACATTTCTGCCTTCCATAGATGTGCTGTGAAATATGCTAAAATTGAATAGGCTATGAAATTTGGCATCTTAGAGTCATAAAAAATGTTTCATGCTGATGCTAAGGAAACACTATTGTGGACACCAAAATAAATAATACAAGGTTCACTTTAGTATGTCCTGAGAATGAAATCCAAAACATCTTCACTGTTCTTACAGGTCTTGATGAGAGGTTGACCAGAACTTCTGACATATTGGAAGGAGAGTTTTGCTTTTTTGCAATGTATACTATAATCCTTATTTATGTTGTTGTTCAGCCTTCAGTGTTACCTTTTAATTCAAGCAGACAGAAAAGGAGCAACCTGAAAGGTATGACGATTAAGATTTTTTGACGTCTTTGAGAACCTGTTTCCACACCCTGCCTGAGTTCTAGACAGAGTGATTGTGCTCTGTTGACTTTAGTTTTCTGTATTTCTAGCTGGATTAGGTTTTATCCTTTTTTTTTTTTCTTTCCCCTGACATGCTGAGTCTATCACAGCAGTTGCCAGATCACAGCTCAGGTTTCACAGTGTTTTGATGCTGAAAAGAAGTGATTTGTACATACAGTGTTTGTATATACTGACTTTAGATACCCCAGCAAGTGTCCCAATGAGGCCATACAGAATTGGATGTCTCTTATCATGGCATGACTCAAAATTGTTCTTTTTGGGATCCAAGGACAGGACAGACTCTAAGCCCCTCTCAGACTGCTCTTTGGCTTTTCTGTCAGCTGTCTCCTGTATTCAAAAGGATGAATAGTTCTATAATGTTTACAGTAGCTGAAGAGTTATGTATATAAATCTCTGTAGAAGTATGTGTTTTTTTAGTAAGCAGTATTCAGGATCCCACTGTGGTAAGGGCACTGTAGCCTAAAAGAAAAATATGTATGATATTTCCAATAACATTCTTGAAAGCAAGAAGAAAGTGTGATACAGAAATTAAGAATCAGGAGGTAAATTCCTAGCTTTCTTTCTACTGTTTTGGTCTTCTGGGTTTTTTGTTTTGTTTTGGGTTGAATTTTTGTTGTTGTTGTTGCTGTGGGTTTTGGTTTTTTGTTTTTGCTTTGTTTTGGTTTTTTTTGACATTTTACCCTCTCATCTATTTTCCATGCTTTGTTCTGGAACAGCTGAGTTGTCTCTGCTTTAAACTAACACTGCTGGTAAAGAAGAGGATCCCACCATGTTAAAGAGGTAGAACAGTCTGTGATGTCCTAATAAAATTGTGTCCAGAGATGTTAGGGAACCATTGCAGTGTAGTCAGGAAGGTACCTGCTTTAAACTTTTTTGGGTGGGGCAACTAGTACAGCTCTGACTGCGTGGATGGAGCTTGGTATGGGAACTACCTGGCTTAGAAGGCCATCAGCAACAGCATACACTGTAAATAAAAGCACATGCTGTACAGTGAGAGCCTTCTGCTCTTTTACAGGGACTTGGAGACTTCCAGCTAGAGAAAACCCTTGGGATCATTTTGTCTCACAGTGTTAAATCACCATGTGTTAGTATAATTATGTATATGGGGAGCAAATTGAGGGTAGGTGTTGTCTCCTGTTGCTGAATCATGCTGAGTGCAAATATCAGGGGATTATTCCTGAAGTGTGGAAGTGTTTTGAATGTACAAAGATCTATTTATATGTTGCTCTTACACAAAATATACAGCTAATTTAATTTAAAGAAAAGAGTTAAAAAGTATTGGGGTAGAGAGGTAGGTGATGCTGAATGAGTTAGGAAGTAGAAAATAAAGATATGTGTCCTGTTTAATCAGTCCAGTGTTGATAGGGACAAAAATAATATTGTAGTTTCTCATACAGAGGGAGTCTTAAGTTATAAGAAAATTAAATGCCAGAATTATATTTTTCTTGTTTATTTGTTTTGAGGTCATCTGTAAGTTACTTTTATACTTTGAGTTACTCTTATAATTTGTAACCAGCCCCTAGTTTATACCCCCAATTTAAAATAACTGCCTATTGTGTGATACTGAAAAAATCCTCTGATTTTATTTTTGTATTAGCCTTTTTTAATTCTCTGTTTGAAATACAGCTAATAAAATAGTCTCAGATGTATCTCAAATTGTAGACTTTCTATTTCTATCCTGCTTCTTCTGTCAGTAGTGGTCAACAGATGCTGGTTTAAAGAGCTCAGACAAGAAATTATTTAATTGCTCTCATCAGATTGTTCTCTGATCTTTACACAATTGTAAATTTAGTTAAAGGATATGTATGTATTAAGCACCAGTATGTAGTTTAACGGAAGAAGCTACAAAAGTCTGTTTTCTTTGGTGAGATTGGTAAAACATTCCTCTCCAGTGCAGTGACCACATATCTATGGCTGACCTGAGCAAAAGCCAAGCCAGACAGATCAAGGAGTTGCCTGTTTACAGACTCCAGAGAGGTAGCTTGGCAGGTTGCATGAGTATGAGAAAGAGAAAACTGGATAGCATTGTGTAAGAAACAGCAGTTCAATGCTTGGCTGAGCCAGTCTAGCTCATTGTGACTGCCTGGGACCCAGCCAATTCCCTTCACCCTGTTTTCCCCTCTTTTCCCTGCTTGAAGCCACTAGCTCCCACTGCTCACCTCTCAGGCAAATGGAGCTCTTTTCAGGTGTTGTGTAACTCCCCAGTCCAGCAAAAATTACTTCTTTTATTGTCAGGTTCATTTTTCTGCTGGTTTCTGCTTTGCATATCCTCAGCATGGAGTCCAGACTGGGAGGGTAGGCTGAGAGGACCCAATAGGCATATGTTGATAAGGATTTCCTGTAGTATTATGTTGGGTTGATCATTCAGAAAATTAGGACTGATATGATTCATATGATTCATGAGATTTTGATTGTCAAATTACAAGAGTTTGGTCATATTGAGGGATCAACAGAATGGTAATTGCTGCAAATTGGGAAGTAAGAAAGTCAGAGCTGTGCAGCACTAACCAAAACCATCAAACTCTGACACTTATAGAGAGGCATCTACCTATTTAATTTTAATGGTAATTACCAGCATATGGAAATTAGAAAATATTGAAGTGTTTCTGGTATTATTAAGAAAGATCTGTAATACTGAAAAAGATCACACAAGCTTTTGTTGCTCATGTATATAACAGGTGCAATTACATTCCATGTTTAGAAGCAGTCATTCCTTTAGAAGAAAAGCAGTTTATCACGTTGTGATGGCATTTGTATCTTTTTTTCTTAACATTTTAGCAGGAATTTCTATAGACTTGTTTTTGAAAATCTGGATTATCCAGCATTCACCAGTGTTCACAAATCATTAAAAGACGCTGAAGCAAATTCTAGTGTAAATCTAATGTGAATAACATTTAAAGGTGTCTTTCATTTTTGCAGTCTGGATGCTAATTCCTTTACAAAGTGTCTCTTTAGACATGAAACCAGTTATTGTAAGAACCATTGGTTTTCTCTGTCTTTCTGTTGTTAAGCTCTATGCCTTGAATGACTTCTAAATGTAATCTGCATATGATATTTCTACCTTATGCAACCAAGTCAGATACCATTTTTATTCTTAAATGCTCAACACATTGAGTTTCTTATCTTAAGTTAATTTTTTCCACCAGTTGAACCTTTTTTTTCTCTTCCCTGCATCCTTCCTATATTTCAAGGTCATTAGAATAATTAAGATTAAAGCTGTACACATTAGATAGAATTGTGTATTTATTCACATACTACTGATAAAAAAGTATTGCGCCAAAGACTGTGGAAAAATCCTTAGAACAGCCCCATTTGAGAATGAATCCTTACAACAGCAGGTGATAGTTCTATGAAATGGGGGATTTGGTAGCAATTTTAGCTCATAGGAATGAACCTTTTCACATTCAATCTCCTGTTCCTACCTATGCCATGCAGCTCCATGCCTTTCATTAAGATTTATGTAACCATGATTGAATTGGCTAAGGAAGTGTGGAAGAGTTTAAAAATGAGGGGAAAGTTGTTGTTTCAAATGTAGTTTAAGTCTCTCATCCTTGCAGGGCAGTTCCACACAGAGTTGCTGGAACAGCAACTGGAATGCTGGAACAGCTCTGCAACAGGCTGAGGGGGAAGGAGAAGCAACTTCTTAAGTTAGCCTTACTGGCAAAGGAAGTTCTCTTTCTCAGCCAAGCTGCTCATTTCCATGTTAAAAAATGAAACATTTTGTTTGGCAAGATCTACCTTTCCATACAGTCTCGTTGATGCAAAAGGATAATACATGTATTTTTAAAGCTATAAATTAAGGTGCATTATTTATTAAGTTTTGATTTTCTTTTTCTTCAGATTTACATCCAGCTACTTGTCTTATGCTGGAACAAGCAGGTTATCTTGTTCATTTTTGGTATTAAAAAATAATGTATCGCACCTAAGTACAAATTAATATAACATGTCAGAGATCTTCTCTTGGACTACCCAAGTTTTTTGACTTAAAACTGCTTATATATGTTTCAACATCCTCACTGGATGCTATTAGGATGGAAACTTCTTCTTCACCCTAATAGGATATAGTTACTCTTTCACTCCTCTCTACAAATGCAGAGTAAAAATATTTTGTGCAATTCTTTTGCATTATCAATATTTTTTCTGTCTTTATCAGTGGGCTATGCCACTCTTCAAATTCCTTTTTTTATTCCAGAATGCTTTTTAAAACCCTGTTTATTTACGAAAAAAAATATTTAATTTTATATCTTTTTTATCTCATTAATTTTTGCATCAATATAAAGTGCTATTTCTTTAATTTTGTTACTCATTTCTTTTCACGTTTTTTTGTCATTTTCATCATTGAAAAAGAGTATATTTTAAACAAAGTGATTAGTTCTCTTGACAATGAAAGCCTATGATAAACAGTCATAACATCTGAAATCTGTGCTTGTTTGCCACTGCATGACAGATGTATTCATTTGATAATATTTACTAATTAACTTTTCAGTGTGTACAGTTGAAAATCTCCTTTCACTTATTTTTGGACTCAGAGGTTTTCATATATATTAGATCAGAAGTCAGAAGAGACATCAAGGTAATTTTAACTGAATACTAAAGCCTCACTATATTGCAGGAATAGCATCATGCACCTATAAAGTACACTTACATGTACAAAAGGTCCACAATGATTATGAATAATTGTGTTGGGTTTGCATGGCCTGGTCTTTGGGGGCCACAGAGGTGGCTTCTGTGAGAAACTGCTGGAAGCCACCCAAATTGGCAGAGCCAATCCCTAATGGCTCTGAAGATGGACATGGTGCTGGCCAAGGATGGACCAATGAGAGAGGCTGGTAACACCTCTGTGATAACATATTTAAGAAGAAATCAAAGCAAAGGTGAAGGCAACTTTGATTTTTCAGCCAGAGTAGGAGTGGGAACATGTGAGAGAAACAACATGGCTCAGTGGAGAAAGCGGGGTAGGAGGTGTTCCAGGCACCAGAGCCAAGATTCCCCTGCAGGCCCTGGTGGTGACCATGGTGAAGCAGCTGTGGCCCTGCAGCCCCTGGGGATCCATGGGGGATGCAGAGATCCTCCCTCAGCCCGTGGGGGAGGTGCCCATGCTGGAGCAGGTGGATGTCTGGAGGAGCTGTGATCCACTGGGGGACCCGGGGAGAGAGAGGGCCCCTGCTCCCAGGCTGGAGCAGCCTGTCCTCGGAGGACTGCACCCGTGGAGGAGTGAGCCACGCTGCAGCAGTTCTGGGAGGAGTGCTGCTTGCTGGATTGGACTCACACTGGAGAAGTTCACAGTTCACAGAGAGCTGTCTCCTGTGGGAGGGAACCCATGGCCTCACAGGCCTCTCCCTGAGCAGCAGAAGAAAATCTCGGGTGATGAACTGACCAAAACTCGCATGCCCTCTCTCCCTGCACTGTCAGTGGGGAGGAGGGAGGGTTTGGGGGAAAAAAAGGTATTTTAAGAGCGTTTTTTAACTTCTCATTATCCTGCTCTGATTTTGTTAGTATTAAACTCACTTTGTACCTCTGTGTTGAGCCTGTTTTTCCTTTGGAGTGTTTTCTCCTGGTCCTTAACTCATGAACCCTTAGTTTAAATTTTTCTCTCCTCTGTCCAGCTGTAGCAGGGGATGATGAATGAGTGGCTTTTGTGGGCACCTGGCATTTAGCCAGTGTCAAACCAGGACAATAATATATGCAATGGATTCCAAACTTCAATTCTATTTTTTGAAAAAACCAAACATAAATTATTCCATCAAATCCTATAAATTATCTGATTCTGGACTAGAGCACAGATGTGGAAATAGAAATTATTTCCCTATATCCTCTTCATGATTATATTACTTTCACAGCACATTTGACTGAGAAACTGGATACTTTGACCAATCATTTTCAATACTCTATTTCAGGATTTCCTTGTCTGATATTTTTGCCAGCACAATTTAGTATAAGAATTTATGAAGAGGAAGTACATTTTGATCTAGTGTCTTCATGTTGTATTCAGTTATATTTAGTCTGATAATAAATGAAAGAAATAATATATTAAAATAAAAAAGAATATATGTCACTAATACAGCCCTGGATATAGCTGAGAGAAACCAATTAATTGGTTCAGGCATCTAAAATTCCTCCTGATATAAATTTGCCTGATTTTTCTTGAGCAGTTGATTAAACATTTAGGTGTTTAATTTACATTGGAAACTGTAAAAGTTCATAGAGCTCTTAAGTGTCTCTATTTCTACATAGAAATGCATGAAGAGGTTATTTCAACTAGTACCAGCACTAACTTACATTGTCTGTGTTGCAAAAACATTTGGTAGGTATAGGTATGAGTATCCTGTTTATCTTCATCAACAAATATTCCAATTAAAGTACATTCTTCTTTGTGGTTCCTGTACTGGAACACAAAGAGCAGAAGTTAAACAGGCTTGAAGTATAAGGAAAACTAAAGAACACTAACTAAGAAGGAAGTGTTTTGCTTCCTCAAAAAAAAAAAAAAGAGAGACAAATTCAGATGGAGAGGACAACTTGACCAGTGCTATACTTGCACAAACTTTTAAGTATGCATATCAGCAAAATTGAGGGTGCCTAAAATACAAATCCATGCTGAAAAAACTCTATAAAGGTCAGCAAGCTGTGTAAATTTTATGTGATGGTATATATTATAACTACAGGAATGAAGAAAGGAGGCAAAATTCAGATCTTCATCAGGGAAAAGAAGATATGGGAAGAAGGTGAACCATTTTTCTGTGAATTACAGAAGAATGGGAATGCCATTTCCAAAGAGGAGAAGAATTTTTATGTTTACATAAGTGTGGGACTGGGTAGATCTGTGCTCTTTATACAGGAGTCAGTGTTGGGCCCGGGGTCAGTTGGTGCAAATTCACACAGACCCAGAGTGCTGATGTGCCAGGGCAGGATCCTGGGTGCAGCCACCCTGCATGGCTCAGCCTGAGCATCTGCTGGCACTTAGCTTCTGCCCTGTCTCTGTGGCATAATTAAAATCTTTTGGCAGCTCGTTACATCAGAGGCTCTCAAATAATAAAAGGCTATGTTGTGACCTTACAAAGTAGTGATTTTTAGCACAGCACCTATGGACTTTCTGGATTTCCATTTAGTCACACTTCTTCTACTTTGTTCCCTCATTTCCTATTTGCACTACATGTTTATAAATCTTTTATTCTTTATCTCTTACTGCATTTTCTTATTAAACTGCTCATTGATCTTTGTGAGTTTTCCTAGTTTTTAACATCTGTATCAATTATTTGTAACATCTGTTTACGATTTCTAGAATGTTCATTACTATTTCTTAATATTCCATCTTCTTTTCCTTTATGCACTAGCATTCATAACTCTTTAAACCTCACTCATTTAAAAAAATGCATTATTTTCTCAACAAATCTGTTCCCTGGATTCAAATACTGCCAAAAAAGGGCACCAAAACTGACTATTGAACTGAATAATTTCTTCAATGCTATCACTTTCCTTCCTAGTAACAAAGTGATCCAGAATTATTTTTCCCTGCTTAGGTTTTGTATTCTCTGTATAATACTTTTAAGTCAGTAAACAGAATTGTGTGAACAGGAAGACAGCAAAGCTATTTTAAAAAAATCTGAAGCATACAGATATACATGTTTATCCAGTTGCATCTTTCGTTGCTGGGACAAAAATCTACTGTCCTTGTGTGTAAAGTTTAGATAACTGCTCAGTCAAATAACTAAAGACTTCAACAGGTCTTCATGATAATATCTAAAAAGATAAGTGAGCCCATGGAAATGCCTCTAGCAACCTTCCCACATTTTTTTCCTGCTTAGATTATAATGACAAGCCCTTTCTTAAGTGTTTTTCAGGCATGTTTTGTCCTTCTCCCTCCCTCTGTATATCATGTCAGCCATGTATTACTTTGTTATTGCTGAAAATTGCCACTGCAGCTTTAGGATTAATTTCTTTTTTTATTTTTTTCACTGTAGTTGAAAGAAGTCACATCTTGAGTTAAGAACTCTCTTTTTATTAGATCTCTCTATAAAGAGTATTACATTTTAAAATATGAAAATAACATAGTTTTGCTGAGTATGCCCTTGAAATAGAAAAACAATAACTTGTGTCAGGGACAACAAAAAAGAACAAATGTTACTAAGTGCAATTTTATAAACCAAGATATGAAAAAACAGATACGATCCCTTATGTTGAAGTGTCTTATTTTCAAGCTGAACTAATATTTGCTTTAGACAAGTCACAGGAAAAAGCCTGTGTAGAGGAGGGCTGGAACAGCAGGAATTAGTGTCTACAAACATCTGGCAGCAGACCCAACTTTTGTGTCCCCAGACTGGATCATAATACCTAGAAAAAGACCAGGAGGTATTAAAGCAATGTGTGTTGGTAGAGGGGTGGAGGTATGGTGGCTGAATCTGGTCTGCTGCTTTACAGAACACACAGTGTTCTGCTCCAAGAGCTACTTAGACTTTGTTCTGAGATGACCACAGACTGTGCAGAGGTGTGCTCATAAGGAACAATGGCCAGGTCACCTGATGTTACCATAAAAGCAAACGTCATTTCTGGTGCTGCACGGCTGTGTGGTGACCACAGCTGTACCATGTGTGTGCAGACAGGATCCCAAACTCAGCTCATCCCTAGCTGGTCCTGTATCCTCAACACAAGGATGCATTCATGTGCTGTGGATGTGGTAGTTTTTGGGCTAGAGGGAGGACTTGTGCCTAGCTATGACATTCAAAATGTCCCTTATGGCTTCCAAGGGTAGGCACTCTCTCACAGAATGTTCTGAAATTCTGCCATGTTCTCCCCTGTGTTCTCCTTTCAGTTGTCCTCCATCTCAGAGAGTGTTTGCATCAATTCCCCAAGCTCATGTACTCCCCAAACTCTCATATTAACTTTCTAAGCAGTGTCCAGTAGCTCTGGGATTTACCAGACTTGATTTTGTATTTTCTGAACTACCTTATCATATATTAGGCTTCAGCACAATAGCTAGTTTGTTATTAAAAAAAAAAAAAAAAAGCCCAAACCAGGAGGCCTTGCACCGTTTAACCTTCAAAGTTAGTTTTGTTTATTTACAATTTATTAACTGATTGTAGATTATCCTATAAAATGTCCTAAGTTTGGGGAAAGTCATAAAAAATATATGAGTTTCACATGGTGGAGCATGGGTTCACAATTAGAAAACTAGCAGACACTTGACATAAAATATTGACACCCAGCCGTTGTAACACAAAGTGCTGTCATTTGACTATTTAGACTTTGTTCTGAGATGACTTCAGATAGTTCAGAAGCAGATTTTAATTTTGTAACATTCTGCATTTTCCCATGATGGATTGAGCCAACTGCATCTTGTCTCTTTTGTTTACTCTGGATATGTGGACATATGACCATCTTAGCTGCTAATGAAGTCTGTGGTAATGGCAATTTGTCTGTTCATCTGTGTCCAATTCCATACCAGTCTGGTAACAGCTGAGACCCTGTAAAAGGAACATCCTTCTAAATATGACCATCTAGCAAGTAGAATAGCATGAATAATATATTTTAGATGATTATGATGCAGCAAATTCCAACTTTTTCTTATGTCTGGTAAAATATTTCAAATTTTCTATTTTTTCAGACCTCTGAGTAAAACAGATGAACTTGAAATTGCCACTTTTAAACACAAAAAGGAATCACTTTTAAACACAAACAGGAATGTGTTCATCACAGCTATTCCCCCATATGAGCTGGCTTTTGGTGTCCTTCATACAAGTTTTAAAAACACCTAGCCTGTCTGTTCTCATTAAGGGACAGCCAAGTAATGCAAAAAGAAAGGAAGACATAATTTCTGCCAAGATGCATTTGTCTTAGAATAAAAAAAAAAAAAAAATACTATAACTTGGTATGGATTAGAGGAAAAATAGATTTTTACATCTTCTTACAGGTGTTCCACATGGTTTATGATATAACCTTTAATGACACAGCCAGACTTCTGTTTTTAACAGAATAGTCAGGATTTTATAAAGGTAGGGTCTCAATTTTTTTTCCAACTTGTTTCACAAAAAATTTTACTTCCAAGATTTTTTATTGTGCAGTGTTTATGTTTTAAGATAAATACACAGAAAATTGAGACAACCAATTAAATAACACATCTGAAACATAAGTTAACTTGCTTACCAAAACACAACTTTTTAGGGATGCATTCTTTATTCTTTTAAAAGAGCACTTTGGCAGTTTGTACACTTGTTTGCTCAATCCCCTTGTATTTATGGAAACAAAGGATATTTCTTTCATCTTCTGAAAAAGAGCTTCCATCACAGTCTCGCAGATGGTTCTGTTACTGAATGAAGCAGAGGTCCTGTGGGGGAAAAATATAATTATGTGATTTATTATGTCAATAATTAAAGCCCTTACTGGGCCTGAAAACTGAAAAAAAAAAATGGAAATCAGTAACAGATTTGAAATCACTTATATATCCCAATAGATCCCACAGACCTTTGCCATGTCAAATAACAGGGTAACCAATGTTGCACTATGTTACAATCATCCCTTGTTAAACTCAGGGAGGAAGTGAAGTACTTGGGAAGCACTTTGCCATCTAGTTTCCTTTATATTTTCTAACAGAGATTGCAGCTTCCAGGTTCTATTGTGGTTCACAAAAAAGAAATGTGCTCTTGCGGCCTTTGACTTTTTTTATTTTTTTTTTGATCATGTCTATTTCTCACATTTCTTTTTCAGTCTGACTTTGGCATCATTCTCCCTTTTGTCTCATTTGGTGTCTAGTCCCTGTCTACTTGTGGAATTTCTCCCTGTGGCCATTTGCCCAGGCTTTTTCTTAAAATCCCGTTGTCCTTGTCTGACAACTTGTTTATTGAACTTCATGTATCATTAAGCTCTGAGCCCATTTCTCACATTCATAGTCCAATATCCTGTTGCAGTTACTGACCTTTTTTACCATCACCACCAAGTTCATTATCATCAAAAGTACTTCTAATGAGGTAAAAACATTGCATTTTGCTTTAGTCTCATTCTTACAAGGATCTGAATTCTTTAAGCTGAGATTTTTCCCTGAGCATTGACAGAATTCTGCTGGGGAAAAGAAAAAAAAGGATTCTTAAAATGTAAAATACTTTAAATGTACTTTGCTCTTAAAAAAGCAAAGTAATGACTGATGTTGAGGAACTGCCACAATTAAACCCTCAGCTTACAGGACGTTTTGATTGAATGCTTCTGTATGTTTTATACTTCATCCCTGTGGGAAAAAAAAAAACCAAACAAAGAACAACCAACAAACAAAACCCCTCAAAACAAATGTAAATTAATGTCTAATAGGAATTTGTTTATTAAGTTTTCACAGCAGGTAATGGGAATCTTCATTTTTAGTTTCTCCCCAGCTTCAGTAATTATTATTGAAAATTATATTAATGCCACATATTTATGAAGCACATTTGTGTGTATATTCTAAGGCCTTTATATGTATTTGTAAGCTGGTATCTCAAGATTGTTTGAAATAATTGAGCTGAAACAAAGATGACAAAAATTTGCTGAAGTGTTCTTCGCCAGAGTACAATTACTGTTCTCTGCATATCCATACAATTAACATTCCAAAATTACAGGAATTTAGCAAATTTTCCTCCTTAGAAAAAGATGTCATCATGCCTTTCAATATTGCAAAGCATATTTACCATGACAATTCTCATATACAAACCTCAAGATAATAACAGTAGGCTCGACCATTCTGTCTGTTTTGTATAAAATTAGGCACCATCTTTCTAGTACTAGTTTAAAACACTAAAATCTTCTTAGGAACAAGGCTTTGCAATTTTGTATCTCACAGTAATTTCAGGATCATTATAAATACGCATCTTCTAAATTCTTAATGTGATTTGAAGTGAAATATAATATGAAATTAGTTTTCTTTTACTTACTGTCAGCAGAAAAATGGAATAGTGTTTTAGTGACTAATCTTCTCTTCATAATGACACAAAGTTATTCATTTCTTAAAAGATTAGCATATTTACTTTCATGGCTCACATCTTTGAAACCTTTATTATTAGTTGCAAAATCTGCTGTTGAGGCCATGTTAGAGGAGAAAAATCAAAAAGAAAGATATTTTGAGCAATTTGCCTTAGAAGTGAATGGTGGAAAACTTTAACTTGAGCCTTAACCTGATAGCTACTGGTAACTTTCAGATGAGAAAGCATCATATGTACTTTCTCTCTAGTCTCCAGTTAGAAAAATTTTGCCTCTTTTCATCAGGAACATGACAAAAATGTTAAATGTTTGCATTTGTCATACTTAAGTGTTCTCTAAAAAGATAATTTTCCCGTCCTTTGTATTACTAACACCTCATGTAGGAAGGAAAGTCTTTACCAAATCTGCCAATCTGTCCTGTAGGCATCATGTCAGATATAAAAGTAGTTAAAAAACAAAAACAACAAAACACTAAGGATAAATATAAAGAGCATAATGGGAAAGAGTTCTTACAGTGCTGGCTTTAAGAGATAAATTATCTGCTTCCCTGTCTGATGGTGATTTTCTAATCCTCAAACACATTCCCCTCAACCTCCCTCCACCTTAAGATAAGGCAGCTACATAGAAATAAAATATAAAATTTTGTATGAAAAATTAAAGCCTTTATCTTATGTCTTACCTGGCATTTTTATCAGATGCTTCCTTAGTATTTAAAGGTGAATAATCATTCTTCCATCCCTTTCTGTGTGCCATTCCTCACTATATAGTCCCTCCCCCAGAATCTTTTACCCCCGAAGTCAGCACTGACAGATCAGCAGCTTGTTCCAGCATTCTCCTAACACACTACAACTTTGCCACTTTTGTACCAAGTAAGATCAAGTCAAAACATGTTCCTAAAAGCCAGCAGTTTGTGTCCCTGATGGTTGAGTCCTCCTGCCTGCCTTCATCTGTGCTCACATGTGAGAAGGCATCATGACAAGGTGGGGATCTGTGATGATCCTGGCACTGAGCTTGATTCTCCTGGGATTCACCTGAACACTTTCCTGCTGTGAAGCTTCTCTCCTTAGCAGCCCAGGAGCTGAGAACCTGGTCAAACAGCTTAGGGGTAGTCTGCCCCTAGAGCTATAAATTTCATTTATGGGTTTATCCAAATGAAGCTGTCTCCTTAGTTCTCTGTCTGGGATATTCAAAATGAGATTCTTCCTCTGAGTGGCAGGAGCAAGCTGATGCATACCTATGAAGCAAACAGCACTTTGTGTGGGGAGCACAAGGCTCCAGTCATTTGCCCATGAATTTAATTTAATTTTTAATTTTTTTTCCTTTTCTCTTAAGGTGCTTTTATTTATGTTTATTGTATTTTTTTTCCCCTGAGGAGTCAAAAATGGGAATTTTACAGCCTCTTTGTCTCTCCTGAGGAAATCATTGTGTATTCAACCTCTTGTTGCTGCAGCAGCTCACTCTGTTCTGGAGCTCTATCACTGTGCATTGCCCTCAGTGTGCTGTGAGACTTTTGAATGACATTTATTTGTACAAACTGAGGATCTTGTTCAAATATATTGAAACCTTGGTTGCTGTCCAGCTTTAGCAGCAGAAAACATTGTATTTGCTCAGAATGTTTTCTTCCCCCGCAGTCCTAGGTGGCGTGTAAAATGAGCCTTCAGACTGAGTAGTTCTCAATGCATTTTGGGCTCATGGAAACCAAGCAAGTCTTGTGGGGCAAATATTATGGACTTAGAATGTTACTAGATTTAATTTATTGTCAATTAACAAAAACTTCTGAACACTGAGTTGGCTATTGAGTCAAAAAAAGAAAACATAAATAAAAACCTTGTCTTCCCCTTCCTAATCTGAAGTCCCCTTGTTTTCACTGCTGGTCTGTCCCTCACAGTCTCCTTGGTGAGGTAATGGGCAGCTCGGTGATGTCATTAGTGGAGTAAAGTACATAGTGGTTTCTATCTGACACTCCTTTTTGGTTTTCCTTTGCTATTTATGTCCCTGTCTGACAAGGTTCACCTGTGGGTTTCAGTCCTTCAGAGGTGTTCCTCAACAGTGAGGGGTTCCCAGTCCCTCAGGGGTCTGCCCACCCTGGCACAGCTTGCCCCTGTGGGCTGAAGTTCCCTATGAATAACCCCTTTTGGCACGGGGACAAGAATTCCTCTGGCTGTGTTGCCTCCCCAGCACTTGGAGCAGCAGCACATCTCCATCTGTCCCCTCAGTCCCGCAGCTCCAGCCATCGGTCTCCGTGTGCATCTTCCTCACCCTGATGCCTGCAGGTATTTCATGAGTAGGCTGGAGCTGGGGTGCTGCCAGCTCACCTGCCTGGCTGCAGGTTTGGCACTCTGTGTGTTTTGTCACCCAGTCCAAGGATTCTGGGCTCGACTGTGTCTGGCATGTAGCAGGTTGTGGCCTCTCCCTGCACAGCTCCCCCCTGCAGACCATTTCTCTGTTTAGAAATATTTGGAAATGCAAGAATGCCCTGTAAGAAGGAATATTTGCACATTCATGTAGATGTGCACACTTGCTTTCCGACTTTGTCACTATCAGGTACAAATATTTCTGCTGTTTGGAGCTCTGCAGGGCCATGCTATATCCTTCACAGTTACTTTTTACTTCCAGATTGATGGAGATGCAGCCACAGTCATGTGTAAAATGATATTCATGTACCTTCTGCCAAGAAAGGAAAAAAAAAAAAAAAAACAAAACACAAAGGAGAGAGAGAGAGAGAAAACTTTGTCTGATAAGACTGAAATCAGAACAAGATTGCTTTTGATAAAAGATTGATGAAGAGGCATTCACTGCTTGCAGGAGAAAACATTTGTGAAAACAATTGATATTGGAGGCTTTTGATAAGACACGCGAAAAAAAATTTCATTTTAATATTTATCACTTGTTCTGAAATAGATAGGCAGCTTCAGCATGATGAGGTCATGAAATAAGAGATTGGTTCAGGCAAATTCATTACTTCTTTTTCTGTTTTTGATATTAGTTTGCCTCTTCGCAGCTTTATATAATGTATTTTTTCTGTCATCTTTTATAAAATACTTGGATGCCCATCTGGTATGAAAGTAGGCACAAAAATATTTTTCAGAGCAAAGAGGGCCTAAGTTAACACACCAAGAGTCAGTATTTGTAAACCATATTAGAGATAAGCTCAGTAAGATCAATCCTGTTCTATGGATTTGGGTTAAATTTCAATGACTGCTGCCAGGGCAGTCTGCCCTATTTAGTTTTTTTGTTTGGTGATTTTTTGTTGTTGTTTGTTTGTTTGTTTTTTAAATCCATTAAATAGACCTTGAGGGTTTAGAATCAATAAAAGAATTTTTTTTTTGCAGGTATTCTGCAATATCCTTGTAGAATTCTTGTTTCTTCTGGGACTTGATTTTATCTCTAATTTAAATACAAAATAGGAAATAAATACAAAATGCAAGAGCAGGGGAAGAAAAGGGTTCCATGAAGCAGAGAAGCATCATCCATTAAACCTGCACCACACTGTATTACAGTTCAGTCTAGACACTAACTGTGCAGATGCTGTCACACTTCTTAGCAGTTGTTTTTTTTTTTTTTTTTTCTTATTTCTCCTGGCACATCACAGGGCTGCTACAATAATCAAATGCTTGAGGTCAGATCAGAAGAGCATCTGTGGAAAGGATTGTGAGTCATATACAATTGCTAGAGAGAAAACTTTTCTAGAAGAGAATACTTGAAATACTTGAAAATACTTGAACTGCTGATGTGAGAGAGAAAATCAGTGAATAACATAATAAGCATAGCTAAAATAATGGCTATAAAGTGAGTAGATATTAGAAATTGTCATTCATCTGTTTTATGTGTGTGATGTAGTGGGAGTTAGAGTGCTGTAGTTTCAGCACAAATGTCGATACAGCTACTGTGTTGACAGCCCCATTGGGATTAAGGCAGAGGATTTCCTCAAATTTTTCCATTTGTATTCTAAAACCATGTACCTATGTACAAATAATAAAAATATCTGGGAAATTAATGGGTTCTTACACTAAATTTAGGTATAAGATTTTACTGGACCACCTTCTGCAGTTTCTTATAAATTCCTTTAAAGTAACCAATGGTGAGATGGAGACCCTTTTGAGTCATTCACTGTACCTATTACTCTTCCTTGTTATCAAATTATTCTTCTATAGCACACCAGTTCTTTAACTGAGCTTTCTATTGTAATCTTCCTATTCCTTGCTGCCCAAAATAATTCCTACCAAAATATAATATTTTAGTGTTCTATAAAACTACAAAGATCACCATTAAGCAGTAAGATGAAAACTAAAAATTATCTTTTCTTACAATTAAAAGGACTGTAGAGTGAAAATTGTTGCACTTCATTGAGGAAGGCATTTGAAGATTCTGTTTTGCAGCTCAGAGGGAGACATCTCACAGGATGTTAGGAATTTATGAAAGTAATTAATGATGTTTTACTGAATACTAGATTAAATATTAGCTCGGAAAACTAAGTGAATGTCCTGAGTGAAAGAAAGAGCTGCCCCTGGGCTTCAAACATTTGCATATGTTCATTTGGAAAAACCTTCAAGTGTAACTTAAATATGTATAACTATATTTTCATCTTTATCGCTCACTGATTTGTGCAGCTTGTGGAGCACAGACTAAAATTAGATTTTTCTTTTTCTTTTAATAATGACAAGACAGCTTTTAGTTGTGAATTGGATCATTTTGTCTTTGTGGGTGTATCAATACTGCCTGCATAAGTGGTGCATTGATGTTTGTCCTAAGCCAAGCTGAGTCTGCTTTCTGTGCCTTTTTGTTCTGCACACCTGGGTCCTGGCTGCCAGAGGTGGGCAGAGGACTGCTCACCCCACAAGGTCTCTGTGGCACCACAGCTCCTGAAATACTGATGAATTATGATTAATACAAACACTGAAAGACAGTTTTTTAAGGATTAAGTATGTGATTTGGAAAATACACTTTTTGTTAATTTCTTCTTAGTTTGTTTCTTTTTGTGCCCTGGTTAAGTGAGAAGTTGTCATTGCTGTCATAAAATGACAGCACAGACTTACAAGTGTCGCCTGCTTGTCTTTGAGGACACTGAACTCCTGCAGTAGAACCTTGCCAGGGTCTTCTCTGCTGGAGATGACACGAGATGTTGGTGGAAGCTGCTTTTCCCAACCCAGCTGTCCAAGAAGGAGTCAGGAGCCTTCTGCTCGTGTTCTCAGTGATGTTTATTGTCTCTTATCTAAAATATTTTCTGTCTGACCTGCCCAGCTCTGGCCAGCAGGTCAGTCCAAGGCGCACTGCCCCCCAAGGGGCTGGTGCTATCCTTTACACCATGAACCACACACTAGACATCCACAATTGTGTACCAATCCCTAATACCTATGTTAGACAGTGACTTTCTACTCTGAACCAGTCTAAAAATGCCAGCATCACCTACAGATGGATGTTAGGAAGAAGAAGGAAGAAGGACAGGGCACGCCCCTATCCCTCCATCTTAGGGTTTTAGACCCCCCTGTACCAAATCCCAAATTTTTTCCTTTCACCCTCTAACTACTGCTACTGTGTTGTCTAAACTTTTGTGACTTGTGATTCATCATATAAGCTTGGTAATTTGTTCCATGGGCTGAGATCAAAGCCCCGAGTGTTGCATCTCCAGAAGCAGCTAAAATACTGATAAAATCTGAAGAGATGAAGCTTGAGCCCAGTAGAGGAATCTCTCATCCTGCTTTTTTAGTGTGAAAGCCCCATCCTTCCATATCAAGAAAATATTATTGAACTGGCAGTGCCTTGTGACAGCCAGCATAAGAAGCCTGAGCATGGATCCTAATTATTTGCAGATAACATTGCAAACTTTCATCCAATGTGTTTCTCCCTCCCCTTCTCAGTCACAGGACAAGTGAAAGAAGTAAAAGTAAAAGTAAAGGAATTCTTGCTGGTTGAAATTTACCTAAAAGCATGAAAGCCCTGGATGCTCTGAAGAACTGTAACTAGAACCCAAGTAAAATCAATTTGAGTGCCCTACTTAAATTAAAAAAAAAAAAAATACACATTTCTAAACATTTTAGAGATAGAAAAAAAAGTAATATATTTAAATTTGTACATTTCTAGCTGCTCTCCATTGTGTTTAGCTTACAGAAATATACCAGCCTTGAATAAGGAAAATTCCTTCACTTGGTAGGAAAACAGGGAAGCTCATAGATCTGTGGCCCTCCACATCCACTCAAACCAGCCCATCACTGTTTCCCCTGCATCTTTTGTGCTTTCAATTGCAGTGGCAGCTTATTTGAAGAAAGGATAATTATTTGCTATACTTATAAGAGTTTCAGCTTTCTATTCTGTTAATTGCAGCCAGCCAAGTTTAGCATCATTCAAGTGGACACTGATAAAAATATACAAATATAAGCTCCAGATCACTCTTAACTGTCTACTTGTAAAGACACACATGATGTCATTGAGTTAATTTCAGAGCTCTTCTCACTCAAAGCAATGAGGCTGAAAAAAAGGAAAATTAAAAAAAAAAGAAATGCAACTGTGTTTTGTCATTGGCATTAATGTTTTTAGTCCATTTTTAAGAGGGACCCAAGTCGAGACTGGACAAGATGAAAGAGTTTTAGGAAGATGAATTTGTAGCATCTGTACTACAAATTGAATGTTGATCCTTGCAGGAATAAGAGGAGCATTGCCTTTTACTTCTCAGTAAAGTGAGAATTCCAGGACAGTTAAAGCTGGTCCCTGGCTGAAATCAGAAAATATTCTCAGACCATGAAAGCATAATTAGTGCTAAGAGGTGCTCTGAGGGTAAGGGGTGCATCTTGCCCATTGCACAAGGGATGCACAAGGTGCATCACAAGGGATGATGCTTGCCGTGTCTCGTGACAAAGCCTGTCACATAGAGCTAGAAGCTGTGCTGGTAGTCTCTCTGCTTTCTCTTATTGAAGTGTGACAGTCATTGGCTTTGTCTTGGATTTTTTTCTGCCCTTTATTGTAAAGCTGAATAACCTGTTTTCTGCCTTTAAAGTGTGTCTGTACTGTACAGCTTGTGCATCTTTAAGACAGAGATGATTTACAAGTCCAGGCTTACAGAGCTCAATTCCCATTGCTAAGGAAAGTTCACAGGAGTTTATATGCTTTCTTGGCACAAGTGTTAACAAGACATTTGTTTTTTAAATAATAGATTTTTTGAATTGATTTTTAGTGGAGCTAGCCAACCAAACGAGGTCTGATTCTCTGGGGAAATCCCTCTGGTGGTTTTACCTGATACACCAGCAGAAAGTTAACAGTTGCAAACCTGTTGAATCTCCATGCTGTAGGAAAAAATGGTCAACTGATCTCTTAAAGAGAAGTAGCTTAGTTTTGAAGAGAGGACAGCACACAATTGCTGATCTTCATTTAGTAATTTTATGGTACTTTATGTATTTCCTTTACTCTCTGTAAATGTAGATAAATGTAACTTCTAGAAAATCACTGCACTAAGATATGCAACTAGACAGCAGTTGTGGCTGTTTTAATAAAGCTATTACCTTTACTCAGCAGTAATACCCTCCTGTCAGATTATCTGAAATGTGTCTGCTGATGCCTTTGATTAGAGCTCAGAATCAGAAAATGAATGTGTGTCTGGACTAGTGTCTTACTTTGGAATAGGAGTCAGCTTTTGAAATAGATCTCCTGATCATCCCCATTTGCCATGTTTTGCCTTGCATTGTGGACCATCCTCAGAGCAAATAAAGTAGATGCCTTTTGATTGAAACTAAACAGGGAGATGAATTTCAGAGCTTTACTTATTAAAATTGCAAAAGGGAGTCAAGACTAGAGGTAGACTAAACTCAAAACATCCCCAAGCATCCCCATACTTTATTGTGTGTATGTCAGGTTCTTGACACAAACCATTTTGCTGTGGAGAGCTACTTCTTTTGGTCTGCAGTAGCTGGTAGTGCAAATTAGGTTGCTTGCTTGCTCGCTTGTTTACTCAGATAAGCCTGACAGGCTTGGAGAAATCTCCGTCTCAGTAAAACTTAAAATGTTTGAAACCTTGGCACTTCTCAATTTTACAGCACTTTTTCCTTCTCCATGAATGCTCATAGACATTTTTCCTGTATATGTTTTCAGAATCCATATCTCAATTTGAATCAAAATTACACAATTTCTCATCCAAATGGAAAGGTCTTAATATTCCAGATTTTTTAGCAAAGAGTTTGGACTTACATGTGACATGCCTGTGAAAAGTATTTGACATGTTGTAAACTCAATGTATGCAGGAGAGTGCCATGATACAAAAATCTTCAAAATAATTTTCAGGAACCTGTTAGTCTTAATAATCTATGTTTTTCTAACTAAATCTGAATACTGAATCTCTATGTCAGGGCTTGATGCTATATCATTGAAGATTTCTATATTAGAATTGAATTGCCTCAGGGGAAAATTGAACATTTTTTCCCAGGTATGGGTAAAAATGCACTCTTAAAGCAGTTTGTTTTTTTTTTTTTTAAATCTTTTTAATGGGTCATAATTCTCTGGTTGTGATGTTCAAAGACATCTTTCATCTGTGAGAACACTGAACAATGTGTTCTCACCTCCCTTTTACAATGCTATATTTAATACATATGTGTTGGTTATTTAGCAGAATCGGTCTGGATTCATTTATTGTCATGTTTTCCATTTATGCTAGATGATTTTTGAAAAAATCACACAGGTTATTTAGAGGTATAAAAATGATGTTTCCATTTGAGTATCAAATTTTAATTATTTCGATTATATCTTCATAGCATTCTCCTTGTGTGTATTAGTATGCAATTATGATTTTGGCTGGGATAGTGTTCATTTTCTTCCCAGTAGCTGGTACAGTGCTGTGTTTTGGATTTAGGATGAGAATAACATTGTTAACACACTGACATTTTAGTTCTTGCTAATCAAGGTTTACACAGTATAAAGGGCTTTTCAGGCCCTCACCCCACCCCAGCAGTGAGCAGGCTGCAGGGGCAGAAGTATTGTGAGGAGACACAGCCACAAAAGCTGACCCCAGCTGACCAAAGGGACATTCCACACAATGTGGCCTCTTGTATCCACCAGTATATAAACAAGGGGGAAAGCTGGCTAAGGGCTGCTGCTCAGGAACTGAGCTGCATCCATTGGTGGGTGGTGAGCAATTGTGTTGTGTATCACTTGATTTATTATTATTGGGGTTTTTCCCCTTTCTTTTCTGTCCTCATAAACTATCTCAACTCACAAGTTTTACTTTTTTTCCCAATCCCACCCCCCCTATTCCATTGAGGGGTAGGGTGGGTGCAGAGAATTGAGGGAGTGGCTGTGGGATGTTTAAGTGCCTCCCAGGTCAAACCACAACATGAGCCTTCTCCCTTTTAAAATTAGGCATGATTTCATAAGGGGTGGGAATAAATGAGGTGACAAACTATGCCCATATGTACTGGGCACAGGGCTTAACTTATTGTGAGAGTGCTTTCTGATATGGCATGGATGCTCCATTAGGGATTGGGAAGAATCTGTAAACTGTGTCTTGTGTAACATACCTAACTATATGTCAGGCAAACTAGTCCTAAGGTAAGACTTTAGGATAGTTGGATATGTAGCTGTGCTGCACAATATTGCACTGCATAGATTTCCCAGCATTATCCTGCTGGGATATTTTGGTAAGCATAGCCCAAAAATCAAATCTAAGACCATTTTCACCTGTCACAAAAACTGCTAGTTTAAAAGCAGTGTTCAAGTAAAATCAGGGAAAGCTCTGGAAAATATTTGATATCTTGTCCATGTTTATACTAGGAAGTTAAGAAGTTACCAAGTAGGGCCACATTAGGATGCTCACTAGGCTTTATTTACAGCTGTTCTCATAGCAGCTGCTCAAACTGATATATAGATGCATGAACTGGGACAAGTAGAAGACCAAAGTGTTCCATGTTGGGATGTATACCAGGTGCTGGCCATAAAGCATGAAAAAGGCATCTGTGAATGACTAGTTGAAGTAATTGAAATAAATATTTATAGCTATTAAACTTTTGATGCTCAAGACAATAAATTCACAGGAAAAATTTGCTTTCTACAGTGGAGTATTTACAACATATAGGAATTCTTTCAGAGATCTTTGGAGAAGGGAATTTTCCAAATTCATTTCTGCAGCTCTCTAGCTGCCACTGAAGTACCCCATCAGCATGAAAGACTACTGAAGTCTTTAAAATATTTTCAGAGTTCTGGTAGTAAGTGACTCTCCAGTTTTTCAAATAGAATTTATGTCTCAGTAATGTCCTGACACTTATTAGGGTGTCAGTGTGAGGCCACTTTTATGCCTGTTCCTCACATACTCACTAATACTTAATGTATTCCTTAAGTGAAGCAGAGTATAAGCAGATTGGCAGTATCTGCCTTGCTGAGATAAACCTTCTCAAAGAAGAATTTAAAGGGAAAAAGGAAACACAAATTAGATCTTATGTTAGTTAAATAACATATAGTCCACAGTCCTGAGACCATGTTGCACTCTGCAGACTGTGAACAGGGCTTCCTTATGAGACCTTTTCTGAGTACAGTACCTTTTATCACCATTTAACCCAGACAAAATGTGCCTAAATGTAATTCATTCAAGCATTTTACAGAATACACTTGTTACTTGTTCTGTTTCTGTGTGGCTTGAGAAGAAATTAGAGCAATGGAAAATGCAATCCATACCTTATAAATAATAAGCTTTCTTTTTTTATGTTTACAGCTGGAGATAACATGTTTAGAGAGTATAAATTCTGTCAGGTAGTTCAGTGTGTGAGATGGAATGAGGTGCATTCAACTGTGTTTAGGAGGATAGTAAATGGTCATGAGAACTTAATTGTATTCATTTTTAATATAGCATTATAAGCTTCTGATTGTCCTATTGCTTTCTATACAGGCATTATAATAAATGGCAGGTTTATAGGTTTTTCTTTGTGCACAAAGTATGAAATTACAAGGGAAAAGTTGTTCATTTACTGAGAAAAGTTTTATATGAATTTAGTGTTCATTTGACTATTTCTCTTCCATTTTCTTTTCCATGATATGTTCTTAATGTCACTGTAGAGATACTAATAGCTTTGTAATCATAATATCAAAAAGTTTGGCTGCCTTCTGTGTCTTTTGTAGATCATTATGCAGAGTTTTGAAGGGAATAACAATAATCTAAGCAGGTATTTTAATGTTGCAAACTGTCTTATGTGCTGCCAATAAAACATTTTTATTTGTTAGAAGGGTTCATATATCTTTTGGGAATTCGTGCTAAAAGATCTACATTCTAGAAAAGTTATCATATTAATGGTGTCATTTTATTAGTAATGCCATTTAGAAATATGTATATAGCATTGCTAAGGTCTTAGATTGTGTACAAAAAATAATAACCCTGCAACGTTCCTAACTGAGCATTAACTCTGCATTCCCTCCACTGAGCTAGAAATTAGCATTAAATTTTTGTGTTATAATGTGAAAAAGATGGAAATGAAGCATAAAGTGATTTGTAAGTGAAGGAAGAGGGGGAATTCTGACTTAGTTGAATACATTTCCATTTCCAGCAAATGATTAACTCATTAGGGGACTAGACAGTATAAAATCCTAAGTCTTTTACTTCTCTTTAAAGAGTATCATTCAGAGCAGAACCTTTGTAATATATGAACTATTGTCTTTGACTGTAAATCAGGGGATTTTTTTGTTGTAAATGTTAGTCAGGGCTTCTTGCTACACAGAGGGTCTACAGGCTGAAGGGACTGTAGTAAATCACACAGTATGTACTTATTTCCTCTTGTTCAACATCAACTGTTCTCTTTGCTAAAAAAATAATAAAATCTAAATTTGAATGTGTCTGAGTTAACTCTTCTGCTAAGTGAAGGGTTTTCTGCCTTTTCATCACATTTATTTGAATGTGCAGTGTTTTCAATAATATATCTGTTTTTCCTTCTACTTCTAGGTGTTGCTTAGCACCCACAATATTCTGAATGCTAAACTAGAACAGTAGTGTATAACTCTGGAAATGTTGAAAAGGTGAACTGAAATCAAATATAGATGTATTCCATAGCATCATAAAAGAGCAAGTGGTTTCTAATTGCTGGAATTTAACTGCTAAGTGGTCCATGTAATTCAGGCCTGGTGGTGCACTGGCTTTTTTCCCTTGCCCCATGTGGAGCAATATTTAGTTCACTGCCACTGAGCAGTCAGTATTCACACAAATGGATGGTGATATCTGACCAGAGTGCTGATTTGCTTCATTATTTTAACAGTGCTTAATTTTCCCTTCAGGTTTCCCCTTGCCATGACCTGCATAAGATTCTCTGAGCCTGAAAGAAGCTGATTTTTCTTTCTATATTAGCTGATCAAATAAAAGATGTTAATTCTTCTTGCAAATCATGCTTCCAATTTCTTAAACCGACATGTCTCAATGGAATATTATTGCTATATCTGTATATTTTATTTTAGGTAGTCTCTACTCTCCAATTCATTAATATACCAGCTTTAGCTTCATATGTAATTAAGTGTATCACCATGGTGTTATCATAGTGTTATCATGTGTGTATTATCATGGTGTTATCATGGTTTTTTCGTCTTGCTTTTTTTGCATTCACTGTGATCAGGTGATGAAACAGTGTTCCTCTTCCAATTTATTTCCTTTTTGTTTCTGTGGCTTTTGAGACCTGGACCCTGTCCTTGTGAAAGGGTTACAGTTGAGTAAGGCTTGCTGAGCTTTTTTTCTCTCTCTCTTCTGGGAACTTCATATGCTTATTTGTCTGTTTTGAAGGTCATCTTTAGTGTCTCTCTACATTATCCTTGAAAAAATATTTTCTCAATAAAATTCCTGTGTCATCTACACTTTTACATGGGGTCCCATTGGTTTGAAGAGATGTGTTGTGCTTCTTTGAATGAAAAAAAACCCAACAAAATTGGAAAGCCAACCTTTTGGGTCTTGTTGATCATTCCTAGAAAATACCTTTTCTTGAGCATTGGCCTTATGTGAATCTCTTAGGGAATGGCATCAGTCAGTCTCTTATCTGCTTGATCCAAATAGGCAGCAATTAGACAATTCCACTGTTACTTGTGGGAACTCAGTGCATCACCTCGGATGCTCTGAGTCCCAGGGAGAGCCCCTGGGGGGCTCAGAAGTCCTGGAATGTAGCCAAAAGTACCTGGTGGCTTGATTTTGACCCTTCGAGAGTCGNGCCACAATAGGCCCCAGTGATTCATGGGTAAAAATGTGAATCCCCAGGTAGCATAAAAGGTGGAATTTCAAACTGGATCATAGGTAGCGGAGTGTAAAGATTTTTTCTTTGTGATTGATATGCAATAAGAAAATACCTCAACACCTTAAAACTCCCAAATCATGGTTAGCAGGAAATGGAAATTTATCAAATTCCTTTTCAAGACAAAACACCACAAGCTTTTTTATATTCACATACAAAGCTTCAGATTCAAACTATTTTCTGCTTTAATGTTTCTTTAAATAAAACGTTTCAAAATGAAGTGTATTGCACTTCAGAAAATATGACTTCTCTAGTGGTCTTTACATTTGTTAGATTGAGAAAATTCCTTTCAGTATTGGTATTGCTATCAAAATATGTTGTGAAGAAGATATAAAACAGAAATCTGTCAGAACCACAGAATGGTTTGGGTTGGAAGGGACAATAAAGGTTATGTAGTTCCCACCCCCTCACTGTGGACAGAGATGCCACCCATTAGATCAGGTGGCCCCAGTCAGCCTGGCCTTGAACACTTCCAGGGATGGAGCATCCACAGCTTCTCTGGGCAACCTGTTCCAACGTCTCACCACCCCTTCAGTGAAGAATTTCTTCCTGACATCTAATCTTTTTGTTTAAAAATGTTCCCCATTGGCCTGTCACTATCTCACTATCTGCCCATGTGAAAAGTCCCTCTTCTTTTTTTTTTTCTAAGTCTGCTTCAAGTACTGAAAAGCTGCAGTGAGGTCTCCCCAGAGCCTAACAAGAGGATTTCAGCGTAACTGAAACACAGTCATCTTTTCCCTTTTCATAATTTATTTCAGTCTTCCCAGCTGACCTTCTAGTTAGCCCACTGCTCTCTGCAACAAAGGATATTGTGTTGTTCATTCAGGATGTGCTGATTCAGCCTTGTGAAATTCAACTTGAGAATTCAGAAAAAAACAGGTAAAAGGCTTGAATGAAAAAAAGTTTTAATTTTAATTTTCTCTGCTATGAATTAATTTTCCCAAGTTGGCCAAAACCCATTTTCTCTAAAGAACCGGTCCTTATTACTGAGCTTCATAATTTTTTGATCGTCTCAGTTCCCTTTGCTCTAGTGAAAGAAGATACTTCACAATCTACTTTTTATGCACTTGTAGTTTTTCCCATTGGAATATGGCACACAGACATTAATTTGAATCAACAGATAAGACAAGACAATATCTCTAGAATCATTAATAATAGATATACTCAAAAGCATGTTTCCTGAGGCATAAAACAAATACATGAAGGAAACAAAAGTGACATTGACGTAAATAATTGCATCTTACAATAGTAACCTAAGGCACAACCTAAACTCTCACAGAAACAGTTAGAATTCTACCTCTTTTCTCAAAGAAGAAGCTGCAGACTTAGCCCATCTATTGGCCATGAAATGTAATCTGTAATCACCCATATTCTGGGAAATGCTTGATTATATTCCCATCCAGATCTCTCCACAATTAATGTATGATCACAAGTCTTTTATTTTCTTCTTATGCTGTTTTATCACTTTTCTTACAAAGGTTGAGGATTACTTTCCTCCTTTAAACACAAGCCAAATTCAATTCAAATGTACTCAGAAAAACATTGCAAAACTGATGCTTTAGGAGTCCATGTTTGTTATTGCTCAGTAGCTTCCATATGAAATCTACACAGGGTAAATATCAAAGGAGGTTGTTTCTTTCTCTTACCTGTTCTTTGAAAGTTATCCTGAGATCTGCTAATTAAGCTTTCCTGAGACCATCAGCTACACTGTCATCATCAGTAGTTCAATCTGTCAAAGCTTGTTTTTGTTTTAGATAAAGAGATGGAAGAAAGTCAAGATACAACACGTTCACCTGTCCTTTTAAAATTTTATTTAAAAAAACCACTATTGCTATGGTCATATACAGAATCACAGAATATTCTGAGTTGGAGGAGACCCACAAGGATCATTGAGTCCATCTCTGAAGTGAATGGCCCATGCAGGGATCAAACCCACAACCTTGGCATTATTAGCACTGTGCTCTAACCAGCTGAAGCAATCTGTAGAATTGCTTAAAGTGCAAATTTTGCAGCTTTTTCTGAAGTATGTAGTTCTTGATATTACTGAAGAGAGAATAGTAGGTAAGATGGAGTTCTATTTCGTCAGCTCTTCCACTGTTTCTGAGCTAACCACAAAGCCTCCAGCTTGCAAAAAGAACCTAAAAAAGACCTGTACTTTTAAAAGATAATTGATATACCCAGGCAAATAAACATGTACAGCAGCCAAGATCAAGCAAGAATGGTTGAATGTTTGTAGTGGAATTATGGGGGAATTTTGGTTTGTTTAAGTAGCTCTTTCCATCCCTTTTATTCTCTCACATGCACTATCCCCTCAGTGTGATTGTAGCACAGCATCAGGCAGTGAGCTGAACCAGAAACTGATGCAAGCTTTAAAAGTAAAAAAAAACAACCTACTGAGAAGGACAGTAAATATTAAGAAAAAAGTGAAAGGCAGAACATTGGCTGCTTAAGCAAGCAAAACTGCCAGAAGAGGGGATCATTAAAACAGAGTATGACTGATTGACAGTTTATAAGGGGTTTCCAAGGTTGTGAGTTTTTACATAAATACCTATTTCTCTTTTTAAATTCTCACTGTAATTGAGCAAATCACTTCTGAGCTCCTCATTTGCCTAGTTATTAATTTCATTATTAATTTATTTTACATTATTAAATTCTATAATGCTGCACAGTATTCTTAGTGGAAGAAGTTTTAGAGTGACAGACAGGTTTTGTATATTGTGTTAATGAATGAAATGATTGAGCTACTTAAATGGATCTTGTTAAAATGCTATGGGCAACAAGATGTAAAAAAAAAATCTTTTAAGGTTGAAATCTAATAATTGCTTTGATTGAATATTAAGACTGCAGTGTCCTTGCTCTAACAAATATCTGCTGGCTGATTACTGCTTCACTTAGGAGAGAGTATATTATTTAAAATTCAATTAAAACAAAACAAAAGCCAGATTTTTGTCCTTTAAATTACATTGCATAAAAAGAAAATGTGGAGGAAAAAGTACTGAGAAATAATGTAGGAGAATGAAGGAAAACCACTCAATGTAAAAGAGACCAGAACAGAAGTGGTAGAAGAGAGCATGGGAGAATGGGGGTATAAAGAGCACTAAAGTATCTGTAAAGGAATCTTCTGCAATTAAAGTGTGTATAGTAGTTGCATATGCAAATTACAATTTTTAAATATTGTGTAGATACAGAGACAAATGCATCAGAACTCTTTCTGTTTCTCCCAAATGAATTCAACAGCCTGTCTTAACATTTCACAGCAGAGATGGCTGACCTAATGATGCTGCAGAGTTAGAAAATTAATTTTTTGACAGACTACCCATTTTCTGTGTAGGCTGATGCTTATGTTCATTCATAACACCGAAGAATTAGGTGTGGGTCTCCAGAAAGTATCACCGAATAAAGAACATTTTTTCTTGCAAGGTGTGTTGTGGAAAGTTCAATACAAGTCTTTCTTGAAAGACCTTTGTTAATGATAGGTCTTCCAAAATCTCTGTATTTTCTATTTCTTACATAATATTTTGCTTTTCTGTTCTGTATTGTGAAAATGCTGTACAAGTTGTGAAAGACATCCTGATTTATCATATATAAACCTTTCATAAGATCCTTATTTACCCTGCTATTTTCTAAGACACAACATCTGGAAAGACTGTCTAAGAATCACCTCTGGTGAGGACTGGAAAGGAAGAGAAGCTTCTGTTTATGTGAGACCATAAAATGGTCTAATTTTGGGCTAAAATGGCTAGCAGTTCTTTTGTTTTAACATGAAATACCACAACAGTCGTGAGATCTTCCACAGGCTTTCTCTCAATCTAAAGTCAACAGTCAAATCTCTTTTTTTGGAAAGAATGGAAAACTTGTACTGAGCCTACATGTAAAACCAGATTTAGACTGAAAATTACATTACAGAGAAGAAATAGTATCCCTCTTCATGAGTAGCATCATCTTTCCTGTTCCTGATTAGAAAAATATTTTGGAGTAGCTTGTTCATGAACTCTCTGTGATCATCAAGTTTGACCCTAAATTGCTACATGAAGAGTGTGTTTCAGCATTATCTGTGCAAGTGCCTCTTAAGTGTTGAATATTCTTAGTGCTTGATTTAGTAATGCTCCCTCTGGAGATTTTTTTACTTTGTGCCAATAAACCTGACGTATTTAGAGCTGTTGGCTCTGGTCCACTATTTCTTTGTTAAATGTTTAGCACTTGTAAGTGTTGTGACCCTTTTGGCAATGCAAGTAATCCTAATTCCAGCAATTTACACTTGTCACTTTGCTTTAAACTCCATTACTGCACACTGAAATTCTCCACAAAATGGTTTGGAGACCATTTAACCAATAACAAATTGGAGATAGAGGGATTTTGTCCATTATGTCACAATTAATTATTTATCATGATTTTGGTTTTGTGTTACAGAACTGTGACCTGGCCCAGCAGAGCATTGTTCATATTGTTCAGAGTCCACAGAAGAACAGTCAGAACAAGGAAAAGACAGAAGATAGCTGTGTTGGAGGTGTTGTAAAAGCCTTGAAAAGAGAACCTGAGAGTTTAACTCGCATAGATCTCAGTACCAGCATCCTCCCATCAGTCTCTGCAGGGTTGGCAGTTATTCTGGATCCTGGAATAAACAGTGTCTCACTTCCCTCGGAAAAATCAGGTAATTCAGTGACTTTGTACATTCCAATATACATTTCTAAATGTGTCTTTTTCTTTCTTAGGGTGAACAGTTCTAGTTCCATACCATGGGGGAAAAAAACCCAAAAGAAGTGGTTTATTTTATTTATTAAACAAAGAATACAACAATATTCAGATGATAAGCATCTGATGTGCCTTCTAGAAAAATAATTTTGCTTTGTGGATAAAAGTAGTGATTTCTTGTGTTGCTTCTGTCTCTAACTTGTATTATGCTCATATTTTTATAGATTATTGTAAGATGGCAAAACCACCAGAGGTCTATGAGAAGGCATAATATAGTCTCTGTAAAATTTCCATTATGGAAGCTTCCTTAACTAGAATGTTGGGCAGCTTATGCCTTGCAAATGTGCTTAATTCCCAATCTGTTGGGATGCTTTCATACCCATACATTTTATAAAAAACTATTTACAATCAATTTAACATTTATTAAAGCTTTGCTGGCACAATGCATGATGGTGATGATTCATACTATGGACATTTGTAGTTCTTCATCCATCAAATGATTACTGAGAATATCTTCATTGTGAAAAATAATCTGAGGCACAAGTTACTGCAAAATGATCTTACTGACACTGTGTTGCCCTGTTGATTTGAAGATACATCATTCTGTGTAATATCAGATTCTGTTGTGATTTATCATAATAGTCCATCAGAGATGTCTTTTTATAAAGAACAGTACACAAATACCCTTTTTGCCCAGTACAAAAGGTAATAGCAAACATATATATCCAGAGTACAGAAGATTAATTGTGAATATGACAGAGATACCTCTGTGACTAACCTGGCCACAGAAATCATCTTGCTTATCAAAAATGGCTACTAAAACTGTTAAAATAACTTCTAGAGAATTTATTAAGTAGCTCATGCAGAAAAGATACAATCCATGGAAGGGTCACAGAAGGATTCCACAACTGACTTGGTCAACCTCTCACTGTCAACTAATGATGAATGAGTGCAGTTTAGGAGCAAATTAGTACCCAGCTTAATGATCCACATCTCCCAGTCTGAATGAGTAATGAGATAAGATGGGTGCATGCTGATTTAAATCTGATAAACTAGGGACAGGGCTCCACCCTGGGCTTTCTCTCAAATGCAAGGCAAAAGTGTGAGCTTTTAAGCATTGCCACATATTTATTTTTTCATTACTGTATATAGGTACAGGGGTTTATTAGCTGTGCTTAACTTTTCAGAATAGTTTATACATGTGCAAGGACTTTTAAAATGTGTCATGTGACATGTTTGCCCACAGACTACAAACTCTGTGAAGCTAAGTATGAACTGATAGGTGTCTTCTATTGCAGCAAATATTTTCATGGCAGAATGCATAAGGACAAAATGTATTGATAAAATATGTGGGCTAGTTTTATCTGTGATTAAATTATAAAGGCTTTTTATAATAGAAGAAAAAAAAAAGAAGACCCTCTAATGAGTGATAGTTCTTTGTAGAAGGATGTTATTAATAAGTGCCTGTTATTAAAGGCCTGTTAACTTTTTTCCATGTATTAATTCTTACTATTAAAATTTGTCCTTTTGACTGTTCAATATGGAGAAATATATTTTTCCTTATGGATTTAGGGTGAATTAATTTGTAGTCACTTAAAAAAAATAAAAGGAAGAAAAGAAAAGAAAGAAAGATTATTCCAAACATCAGTTTTTCAGTAAACTTTACTGTGTAGCACAGATTTCCTTTGGCATAAATGAAATTACTAATAGTAGTGGGAATGAGTGGCGAAGAAAGCAGGTACCATCACTGATAGCAGAAATTATACTTACCAAGCTGTTGTATTAGGTTATGAATGGTTGTGGTGATCAGTCTACAGCAGCAACCTAGACAGGTGAATAAAGTATAATCTTTATTTTAATGTGTGTACATAAGAAATTTAAACATACAAATTAGAGGTAAATGTTTAATTAATTGATTAAATTAATATTGTTTAATCTGATGTGCTACACAACTATTCTGTAATTGCAGCAGTAAACAAGGAGACTTTAAGTCTTTCTGAAGCCTAAGTTATTTTTATTTGTTATGCTGACCCCGTGTTCCTGCCCTGATTTTGTTTTACTTCCCTCCTTTGAATTCTGAGGAAAAAGGTTTGTGCTAATTTTCACATCACAAGAGCTTCTCCCAGAAGCTTTTGCAGCATTTGAGTGCTAAAATAGTATTTTTGAAGTATTTTTGTGAATGCTTAGAATGTAAAATTTTACCAAACAAATCAGGAGAGAGGCAACTCTTGTTATGCTATACAGCTGTTAAATAAGCAATATACTTAGGCAGTATGAACTGCTGCACTCGATGAGACAAAAACCCTTATGGCCTGGCAGTGTGTCCCCACCAAGGGTATTATTTGCTCCTTGCAGAAGCATCTAACAGGACATCCTTCTCCCAGCTCCCCCCCACTCTTGTGTGAGTAATGAAACCAACTCCTGACTGGGCTGGAGATGTATCTTACTTGCACTGTGTATTTTAGACTACAGTGTGTTTCTCTATGAGAAATTCAGAAGTTTGAAAGTCATTAACAAGCTGAAAAAAATATGAAAATGGATCCAAATAATCTCTTCATCAAAGAATTCCAGGTTTCCTGTCTTTGCAGACAAAATTAATAGAAATGCCTTTTCTTCTCATTTTTCATTGTTGTTGTTGGGGGTTTTGTTTTTGATTGTTTGTTTGTTTTGTTGTTTCTTTGTTCTGAAAACATTGCGTGATTTCTAGTGGACATGTAAAAAACAAATCTCAGCTTAGGACTTTCATTCTACTTCACCCCCTTCTCATTTGCATCTGTCAAATATCTGGGACAAAGTGCTTTAGGAAACACAATATAAATAAATGAAACTATCTTTCATAATGGTTGCATATCAGTAGATACATGTATAAGATGAAGAAATAATGGTTGGACTCGATGACATTTGAGGTATTTTCTAACCTTAACAAGTCTATGATTCTCTGATTTCTACCTGAAGAACAATGAATCTGTAAAACATAAGGGTTTGTATGACTCATCTGCTGAATATGAGAATGCATCATGATTTCATATTCAAGAAAGTCAATAGAATATTTGGAAGAATAAACAGAAAGCAGAGTGGATTGGAGAAAATTTTGACACTTGCATAACTAAAACTAGTACAACTCACTGTTTTGATGACTAAACTGTTAGAAGGTTCAGGAGGAGAGTAATAAGAATCCTACGAAAGTGCACGTCATGATCGGTTTGTATTTGTTTTGGCATCTGTGGAGTGGAAATTTGGTAATGTGGGAATATTAGATCTTACCAGCTATTTTAGGATTTTAGCTCTCATTGTCTAGAAAATGCAAGCCAAGTTAAAATCCATGTGTGGTATTTGTATTTGCAAGCCAGCAAATACAAATACCACACATAGATTTTAACTTGCCAGGAGATCAACCACCAATTGAAGTTATCCTAGCTTACAAGAATTCTCCTCATTTGTCCATTTAAAAAAAATGTAGAACATTTTTTTCTGAAACATGCAGATAGGACTTCAACCTAGAAGTAGTATGGACAGTGCTAGGCCGGAAGTCAGACTGCAGAATCCCATTCCCTCCCCTTTTTAAATGATGATAAGCAAATTTGTAATATGAGAAAAATGAGTTAGTTCAACAGAATCTGTTTTCTGTAAGCTGATGTGAATGTTGTTACTTATGTAATTTCAAGGTTAATCCATTATCAGCTGGTTAATTATTTTGCTTGAATCAAGTAGATGTGGTCATCGTTACTTAGGTGTTTTTTATTTTCAACTTTTAAATAAATGTTCATCTGGTCAGTTCCAAATAAAAATTCTGTGTGCTTTAGGTAAACTTCTACAAATGCTTGCATGCAAGGCACCTCTGATTCCTTATCTTTTCATGTTCTTCTGTTCACAGAGGACTTAATAAAGTACTGGTATATACTGACTTAGGTGTGCCAAGCTGGAAATTCTAGCAAAAAGAGGGATTGATTGTTTTCCGTCTAGTTAGTAAATGCTTTACCAGAACTTAATATATGTTTAAACTTCTTGTCTTTCCCAATAATGCAAGTATCAGTTAAGGCAGATGAAACTGTCATTACCAAAACCTCAGTATTGTTGGTGATGCATGAAGTGATGAACTGGTGCCCATTCCATGTAAGAGTCTGATTCCATGAAAGAGACAGTAAAATACACTTAGAAGGGAAAGGCACAATTTAGGGTCTGGTGAGTCAGATCTGTGCATACTTCTGAGTCAAGCCCTAGTGAATAAAAAGAAGCCATATCATTTTAACCATTTAAATTACTGACATTTTACAAATAGTTTTTGAATAGTATTCTGATGACTATGTGTTAAAAAATTCCTATGTCCTGTAATTGATATTACACTTTATTATAATTCTTTTACTCAAAAAGCCTAAAAGGATAAGAATTTTTGTGTCAAATCTGTTTGAAGTAAATGAGTTGTGTAAACTCCTGAAGTACTGTAAAATTACTTCACAGTTTTATAGACCTTATAATCTCAAATTAGATCCAGGTTGGGCAGGGTTATTGTGTACATCTACCTCCCCATTTGCATTGGTGCTAGGCGGAGTACCACTAGCCAGTACCGAGCTGAGAACAGCTGCAGCTATTTCGTATCAGTTTTTGAGAATTTCAACAAAATGTGAGCACTCATCCTTTCAAAATGGCTTCCAGCACGGAAAGAACATTTTTATTGTCATTCAGAAACATGAAGCTCTGACCTAATATTGCTTTTCTGTGTTACAAATTCAAATATCTAAGAATTTACTATTCCCTTAAAAGAGATAAAAAAGGATTCCTAAAATTTCTCGTGTCATTTAAGTGTATTTTTTTTTCCAAAGGAAACTATTCAGAATAAAGCTTTTTCTTTTCCTTTGGCACACGTACAAATTATTTGTGGCTTAATTATAACATTAATTAATTAACTAAATATACCTTAGGTCCATGGTATTGTAAATGAGTTGTTTGCATAAGGAAAATCAGTATTCTGTGCAGTTTACATTTAGTAATTAGGCCTTTTTTTCCTAGCATTATCAAAATTTTGTTTTAAAAACAAATTACCTGAGTGCTTATAATGACCTTTCTTAAATTTCTAGAAATATTAATAAAGCATTTCCTGGTGGTTACATGATTCATATTTCTTTCACAGGCATCCATTTGAATAAGATTCATATTGCTGGACAAGAAAAAGTAGTAAATTACTTAATATGCAACCAGTGTATTCTTTCAGTAGACATATTCAAGTAACAAGTTAGGTTACTATTTATTTTTGGATTTGGTGCCCTGACAGTTTACTTTTGTACTAGGATTAAACTGCTTTTAATCTAAATGAAAATGCATCAAGCTGCACATTGTGATTTACCCTATATTTGATTCACATTTTTATAATATATTACTTGTCATGGGTTGACCCTGGCCCAATGCCAGTGCCCCCATGAAAGCACATTTCCCCGAATGGTTACTGTGAGATGTGACCCAAAATACAGCAAAGCAGGCTCCATCATCTCAGGGGTAAAGGAATAAAGCTTTATTACATCTATTATAAACACAAAAAGAAAAGAAAAAAAACCATACACATACACACAATGTCTACAATGGAAGTTTCAAAACCACTCCTCCTCCCCCCCACCTTCTCCCATCAACACCATGAGTCAAGGCTTTACCTTCCCAATCCAGTAACCACCCCTCGAACACTCAATTCTCTG